>CABHPR010147892.1:0-20853 GCA_902168415.1 Peromyscus melanophrys | reverse complement strand
GCATGAAGCCTCTCCTTACATACGGTTTGTATACCCAGTGAGACTCCACTGGAGAAAACTAATTTTTCCCTTGGAAGCGGTTATCAGTTGGAGATCTGGGTTAGGGATGTGGCATGTGTCCACTCTGCCTCTCAGAACTGGGACAGTATCTGGGTTAGACCTATGGAGGCCCTATGCCACAGTCTGTGTGAGTTCATATGTGTGTCAGTTCTGGAAGACATTGTTTCTTTAGTGTTTTCCACCCCCACTGACTCTTACAATCTTCCTACCTCCTTTTCCACAGAGGTCCCTTAGCCCTGAAGGGAGGGATTTGATGAAGACATCCTATTTTGGACTGAATGTTTCAAGGTCTCTCATTCTCTGCACAGTGTACAGTTATGGGTCTCTGCATTCATTCCCATCTATTGCAGAAGGGAGCCTCCCTGGATAATGGCTGAGCAAAGACACTGATCTATGAGTCTAGAGGAATGTCAGTGGGAATCATTGGATTGCTACATTCTTTAGCAGAAGAATGGTATTTTGTTTCCCCTCGGTCTGTGACCCCTGTAGTCTTAGGTCCTTGACCACCCAAGTAGTGTTGGGCATGGGTTCCATGTCACGGAGTGGGCTTTAAATCCAATTAGATGGCTGTTGGTGACTCCCCCAGCTTCTGTGCCACTATTGCACCAGTGCATCCTGCAGGCAGGACACCATTGTAGATCCCAGGGTCTGCTGCTGGGTTGGTCTTTACCTGTCTCCTCTGGTCACCTGAATGGTGCCTTCTAGTACCGTGAATGCTCGTCAGGAGGGGTGAAGAAGGCGTTAGGTAGGCACCCCCTGGACTTCTCTGTCTTCAGTGAGTCGTGTCTGCATCAATAGGGCCTTACTACCAGTTTGTAGAGAGTAACCGATAGCCTTGGTTGTAGACTGGGCTGTTTGTGGGTTTCAGTGGAGCCCCTTCGGGCAGCAACTCAATTATATGTAACCCATTCACTGTGATGGAGCAGATCACACCCTACTTAGTATAGTCACTCCAGCGTACTCTGGATGTTTGCCGCCTCCGATCCCTTGAGACAAGTGGTGGATCCAGCACACAGTCCTGTTACTGAGATTGCCAGAAGCAACCCACTGGCCCATGTGATGCTCTGGATATGGAGTGGTTCTGCGAGGGTCCCCTGTGTAACTGTGTGGCAGGCTACTCAGCTGAAACCAGAGGTGCAGATTGAGTGAAATTAACATCTGCGCCTCTGTGGAACATCATGGGAGCTGGTGTGTGCCTAATGTAGATGTTTTTAGGGACTGGTATCAAGAGAGAGAGACAGAGAGAGACAGACAGACAGAGACACACACACACACACACACACACACACACACACACACACACACAGAGAGAGAGAGAGAGAGAGAGAGAGAGAGAGAGAGAGAGAGAGAGAGAGAGAGAGAGAGAGAGAAGCCTGTCTGTCAGTTTGAGAGGTTGCCTTGTGTGCCCGCTCATACACATTTCCGTAAACACATTTCAAAACTGCTGGGTGGTGCCTGTAGCTTTCCATCTCTTACTGAGAGGGGCTGACAGAAATCAGACAGGAAGACTGGAACATCGTCATGGCTTTGCTGCAGGTTGCTTCTGTCTCAGGGCATGATAAGCCTGATGTTAGGTAGGGGACTGAGGGGACCTTGGAGCCATGGTGAGCTCCTGTGAAAACTCCATCTTCCTAGGCACTGGCTCCTGATTCCAAGCTCCTGACCTGGTCACTTCAGGGAGTTAGCACTTCTGAAGAGGAAGCCCTAGGAGTGAAAGCCCCAAGGAGAATTCTAGGCTTCAGTGAAGATCTGCAGGTGAAGGAGGGGCTGCTCATCTCTTCAGTCATCCAACAGGAACCACAATATGGACACAAGATAGATGTTCTCTGTAGTCCTGAGAGAGCCTCCTGGGGCCATTGTGTCCTTCTCTGTGATGTACAGAGAAACTAAAGAATACCAATTTGTATCATTGAAGTCCAGTAATTCTCGGTAGTCACCCTCTTTCATTCCCTTCTGAAGTAATTTATCATGATGCCGTCCACCAAAATACCAGGCAGATAAACACTCTCATTAAATATCTCTGTAGCAAGGTCCTCTGATCAGAAGGAATGGTCATCTCAGAGCTCAGAGGCTGGTGGTTGGTTACTCCTCTACCCAGCAAGATGCAGGAGCTGTTGGGGCTCAACAGGACACAGCATACTTCTCATGACGAGGAGACATTTGATCATCAGAATAGCAGCCAGAGGACAGTAGCAACTATGATCACAACTCTCCAATAACATAGAAAGAAACCAAATCTGTGTCAGTATTCACTGTATTGTGGGGGCAAAAATGATTGGGTATCCGGCATGCACCAGCTGTAAGTAAAATGTTAAGTTAGCCGCCACTCAAGTACTTGAATGAAAATCAGCATATTAAACTCTGTTGTGAATTGCATTTGTCTAATCAGTGAGTGTGACTGAGTCGTTAACCAGTTTGAACTAATTACGTGCCGGGAAGGACACTTAGGAGTAAGAGATTGAGGGAGTCAGGATTTATCAAGTTTTCTTTGAAACCCTCAAAAACCACTGCCAAATCTCTGTGAATGCTTCTAAAAAGATGTTAAAATCCTTTCTTCTGACCCCTGTCCCCCCCAAAATGTGGTCATTAACATTGTAGAGAAATTCGCATCAATGGCGAAGCTGCTCAAAAAGCATTAATATCCCTGGAATAGCTGGGGTCAAGTTCAGGTTCAGAACTGACTGTTGCCCCTGGGATGCTCTCTCCACCTTGGTATTCTCAGGTATTAAATTTGTTTCACGTTTTTCAATGAACAATAAATGAAACAAACTGTCAACACCCCGTCTCCCCGAGCTCAGGGTCCTGCTGCAGTGCACTGTTAGAATTTCTAGCTGTGACATGACAGTTTCTCTGTCCTCACACGTTCTGTGCTTTCTCTCTCTAGGCCGAGTGCAGATGCTGCCACAGGCTGTGTGCCTCCTGCACGCCCTCCTGGAGAACGGACACACCGTGTACGTCCACTGCAACGCTGGGGTGGGCCGCTCCACAGCTGCAGTGTGCGGCTGGCTCCACTACGTGATTGGCTGGAGTCTGCGGAAGGTGCAGTACTTCGTCATGGCCAAGAGGCCTGCAGTCTACATTGATGAAGACGCCTTGGCCCAGGCACAGGAAGACTTCTTTCAGAAGTTTGGGAAGATTCACTCTTCCATATGCAGCTTATAGGTGACCAGTTTGCCTTTCCTAGTTGTCTTAATAAGGACCCAGGGGTGTGGTTAGTGGAAGGCTTATAGACAAAGACCCCATCAGAACTGAGGGGACTGACGCCCTCAGGACCCTGGGCATACCTTCTGTTACAGCTTGGTAGGGCTTATCTTTGAAATATTTTACAAAGGAAACTGCATGCCACATGAGAAAAATTCAAAGTCAGCTGGGCAGTGGTGCAGTGGATGCCAGAGATGCTGCTGCCACAGGCCAGGGCCTTTGCTTACGGGCCCTGCGTATACTGTTATGGATTTGTGATGCTTTGGCATGCAGAAGACAAGAGAGTGGTTATGTGGATTTTATCATTACTGTGAGTGTCTCACACACACACACACACACACACATACACACACACACACACACGACATGTGCACACGTGCACAAAGACATACAACATTTTACTGAACTGAAATTATAGACATTTGCCGGTGGAAGGGAAAAGTATATAAACCTGAATACGGCGCAGAAAGAGCTCGCCATGGGCATAAAACAACAGTTTTCTATAATTTTCTTTATTCCATTTCATAGTTGTCAACGTCTCTGAGGCACCTCCTTATTTTCCTGTCCTCAAATGACAGCAGAAGTCGTTAGCCCTCTGTTTCTTCTGGCCTTCTAATTGCTATTTTTTCCCCTCAAGACAGAGTTTGTACTACTCACTTTAATATAACGTCACACACAAAGGTCAGTCTTTAACTCATGGTGATCTTTCTGCCTCAGTCTCCCAAGAACTGGGATTATGGTGTATGCTTCCATACTCAGCACCACCATTTTTCAGTTGAGTCTTTTTGAGCATAGCTGACTTGCCCAAGTCTCATGGTAAGTAGGAACAAGATGAAGTTTGTAATTCAATTTATTTGGCTCGGTGCTGCTTTCACTGCGATTAGTTTTTCAGCAGACTGTCATGGATGTAGCTTTGTCTCTCTCAGGTCCACTATCCCTGCGGTTGTTTCTACAGTGAGAAAGGGGACAATGTTCTGATCAGCTCCCAAAGAATTTAGAAAAACCATTTTATTCTGTTCAACCTCCTTTAAGCTGTGGTGTGTGATCTCAAGGTCCTGAGTGGAAGGAGCCTGAGGAGGCCATGTCCAGAGATCAGTGTTGGGCAGCTAGGGGCCGACCCTGGCTTAGTACTCAATTCAGTATAACACACATTGCTGTTCCCCCCAGACATGTGGTTTATTCCATTAGGTTTTATCAGAAGTACAAATATCAGCAAAACTTTGCCTCCCAAGAAATAAAATGTAGAAACAGATCTGTGTTCCATCGTCGGGAAGACAGTCCCCAACTGACATATTAGGGCACGGTTGGTTTCCTATGTCTAATGCCATCACAGTTCACTCTGGGAAGGGTTATTGTGTCTGTTTAGATGGGAAAGTGAGGCCCAGAAAGACGAAAACACGTGTCGACTGCCATTGTCATCGATGGAGGCCATGAGATGAGATGCAAAGCTAGGTTCGTCTCTCAGATCCCATACCATCAAAAGTTAAAGGGTGATATTTAAATGTGTTTCTCTTCCTTAGTTTAGAAACGTGTTAATAGATGGCAGAGATGGTGATTTGGGAGGCAGAGGGGACAAGAAGGCCACCGCCTGAGTTCCAGTAGTGTTCAGAATAGGGAGAGATGTCTCAGAATGAAGGCACTCAGGGGAGGTGGCATTTGTTTTGGGTAGAGTACCCTACATGAAACATTTCTCCTACAGTTACAAAGTTAAGTCTAAAAACCAATATTGAGGGATACCCGGCCTCTCCTACAAAATATAGCTGGGTGCAGCACTTGTGTCTAAGAACTAATTTATAATCACAATGTATTAGGTAAAATTTAATTTTTAAATGCGATATATTAAACGAATATAATGGTGTGTGTGTGTGTTTGTATGTGACTTAATGTCTTAAGAAATCCAGCGGTACAAATTCCACTGTACAATGGCCTTTTCCAGGTGGCTTTTTATCTGTGGCTCTGATGAAATTGTTTAGAACCACAGATGGACGTTTTAGAATGACCCCACTCGCCCTCAGTGAGCGGGTTGTCTAATGTATCTCAAAAATCACCTGGGAGCTTTGCTAAATAAAAGCATTAAAAAAAGACCTTTGTGCCACAGAATTGTTTAATGCTGTCAACTTACTCTGAAATCTAGAAAAACACATTTTTTTAATTTGTAAAAAGGGCATTGGGCTCACGAAAATTGCTTTTTCCTTTTTGTTCGTGCTCATTAACCTGTGAGAAAGGGTGGCTGACAGATGTCTGGGATGGAAGCACCACAGAGAAGTGAAAGTGGCCCTCGGGAATGTCTAGGAGAAGACCACAGAAGATGCTGTCTCAAGTGGCTCTCGTCGAACGCTTTTTTGGGTATAGACATGTGTGAGGTGCTGGGGTAGAACCCAGGGCCTCACACATGCTAAAGTACTCTGAACACTGAATTATACCTCCAGACCAACGAAACTTCACTCCAAGGATTCTCACAGGAAATCCTAAGAAGATCTCTTGCTTGGTGAAGGAGCACCAAGGTACCAAGATACCATTACTGTCTTTTAGACTCCAAACATGTCTTTCTTTTATTTTGTGGGCCAAAATTAGTAAAAAGAAAAAAAAATAGCAAACATTATATATATATATATATTCTCTTTGTCTACTTGGCTTGTCCTAAAAAAAGAAAATGTTGAAAAAATGTGGTTAAGAGTTTGGGACCAGGCAGCAGTGGCACATATCTTTAATCCCAGCACTTGGTGTTTGGTCCAGCCGGGTCTATAGAGCAGGCTCCAGGACAGGCACCAAAACTACACAGAGAAACCCTGTCTCAAACAAAACAAAACAAAACAAAACAAAACGAGTTTGGGAATGAGAAGGAAAAAATGAAACGAGACTAAAAAGTGAACTAGATGGGAATTAGAACTCTCCATACACTGTGCAACAGAGGCAAATTGTTTTTTAACAGAAAGTTAAAAATCACAATTCCCTTTAAAGGTAATCACATGCAGTTCCTTTAGAGGAGAAAGAGCCAAAACATCATATTACAATGCAAAGTGTTGTAACTGAGGACCAGAGGAGATGGGTAAGGCAGGAACACAGGTAAGTGATTATGGTGTGGAGGAGTAGAGAAGACTTAGTGCAAGCAAGATCAAACAGTGTAGAGGGGAAGACTGGATGGAAGGATTAATGAAAAGTCGGGTAAGCAGAAGGAAAAACAGTACGCAAAAGCAAAGCTAAGTTTTATTCCTGTCTTAGTTTCTATTGCTGTGGAGAGACAGCATGGCCAAGGCAATGGGTTCAGAGGGCTAGGGTCCATGACTGTCATGGTGGGAAGCATGGCATACATGGTGATGGAGTAGTAGCTGAGAGCTTGTATCTGAAAGTTGAGAGAGAGAGAGAGAGAAGGAGAGGGAGTGGGAGGGGGAACTGGGAATGACACGGCTTTTGAAACTTCAAAACCCACCCCCAGTTACACACTTCCTCCAATGAAGCCACTCCTGCTAATCCTTCCCAAACAGTTCTACCAACCGAGAACCCAATATTCAACTATATGCATCTATGGGGACATTCTCATTCACACCACCACAGTTTCTAAAAAGGAGGGAGGAGGGTGCTTTCAGAAGGAGTCACGAAGATGGTGCAACAATGGAAGTGAATGGAGAGCCACGTTCTGTGCTCAAGAGACCAGCGAAGCCTGCAGCGACTCCTCTGAGGCAGAAGATCCCATTTAGAAGAATGAGCACTAAGTAATGTTTCGAGTCAACAGTGGGAACATTTTTTTAATCACCCACTAGAAAAGGAAAGCAAGTCTGAAAGGGCAAGCCTAAGAGTAGAGGAAGAGATTGGTGAAGCTCCTTCTGTATAAAAATAAGGACAGTACTAAAGGGAAGAGGAAGGGCATAAACGGATCTGTTCCTTTGTTCCCTAAACCATTATAGCAAAAGTCTTCTCAAATCTATTTCATGGATATGTATGTCTGCCTTTCATTGCTGTAACATAATACTTGAGGCTGCTTTGGCTAATGAATAAAGAAGAAGGACTTTTGTCTCATGATTCTGGAGCCTTGGAAGTCCAAAACCATGATGACAAGATCTGCTTGGCTTCTGATAAGGGGTTTGTGGCACTTCAACTCATGAAAAGTGGACAAATGGTCTCAGGTGAGACTGAAATTGGAGTCATGCTAGCTAAACCATTCCTACAAGAGAGAGATTTACCATCCATGAGGGCTCTGACCACACCTCCCAACACGGATACATCAAGGAATTAAGATTTCTGTACTTGATCTTCCAGGGGACACAATGAGCAGTAGGTTTGTACCCAAGTCCTGTTAGACTCCTCTTCCTCTCAGCCATCACATTTGGTCCATCAGGATGGCATGTCATATCTCTGGTATAAATACCCTGACTCCTTTACCAAACAGCTCCTCAGAGACAGTCTGGCCACATTGTTCGGTTTCAAGAATAGATGTCTATATGCAGTTCTTGATTCTGTCACCTCCCTCTCTCCCTAATTCCTACACCTATCAAATCTACGTAGTGGCCTGTGAGAAGTCAGATTTGTGCCCAAATTCCAATGACACTGAGGGTAAACATCAAAGCTTCCACAGGCCTACACAATCTGTATTCCTGACATCCTTCTGACCTGATAGGCTGCTATCTTCTAAGTTATTTGCTCTGCTCCAACCATGGTTTCTTGCTTTTCTTGGAATATTCTAGGCAGGTTTCAAACTCAGAACTGTTAGACTGTTATCCTGACTGTGCTGTTGTTAGGTTGTGGTTTGTCTCTCAGAGTTTTACATGCTGGAAGCATGATCCTCTGGGTAGCTATGTGGACAGCACTGGAACCTTTAGGCGGTGGACACTATTGGCAGGTAATTAGATTATTTATGTCAATGCCTTCAGGAAAGGCTTAGTGTAATTCTCATGGGACCCTAGTTGGTCTTCATGTGAGTGTTGTGGGGCAAGACCACTGATGCTCTGGCATCATTGCACCCTGCCATTTTCCTTATCTCTCTTCCACCATGTGTGACAGAATGATGTGAATCTTCTCCAGAGGTTGAATCTATTGGCCCCTCTGATCTGGAACATTCAGCTTCTGAAACTGAGGTAAGCAAGTCTGTTTTAATTGTGAAGCACCCAGCCTCTGGAGTTCTGTTCCAACAACAGAAAACAGATAAGTACATATAGGGATGCTTTCTCCACATGTACACTTCCCTCCATGATGCCTACTAGGACCACTTATTTAAAACACCTTGACTTGATTCGCCTCTCCTGTCCCATAGTCACTGCTTTACTTCTCTTTAGAGAACTTATGGTGGGATAATATAATACAAGATTTATCTACTCATTGTGTTGTCTGCATCTTACCATGATGTAGACTTCATAGAGTCAGAAATTGATACCCTTTGGTGAAGTACTTAGGGTTACAGAACTTGGCACATAGTACAACAGAGATGGATGACAACAGTAATTATTGCAAGCATACAATGCTACAAGCATTGTTCTCTAAGGCTACACACACACACACACACACACACACACACACCTACCTTTGATATAAACTCTAGGCATACGACATGTGCCAGTTTGCTAGGGTGGCTATAACAATGTACCTCAGATTTGGTGTCTTCAACAACAGAAATGCATCTTTTGATGATTTTAGAATATCAAGCACAGAATGTCAGCAGGGTTGGTTTTTCTGAGGACTGAGAGGCCATATTCCACATCTTCTTCCTTTTCAGAAATTTCTGACATATTTCTGGTTTGCAGAGGAAGCATCATCTTGTTCTCAGACCTCATCTTCACTCAGTATATGCCATATGCAGGAGTCCATGTTCAAATGCCTTGGTTTTTATTATTTGTGTATGAATGCACATGGATCTGCATGCATATGTTGAAGTCAGAGAATAACATATTTTTAGGTGCTATCCACCTTAAAAAAAAAACATTTAGAAACCCCCGCTGGCTTGGTCCTTGCCAAGTAGGCTAGGCTGGCTCCCAGGGAACCCCAAATATATGTCACTTTTTTCCTCCACAGTGATGAGCTAATGAATGCATGCCACATACCCAAGTTTTAAAAAAAACTGCATTTGGTAATTAAGCTCATGTATTTGCACTTTTACTTTACTGACTGAGCTGTCTCCCTGACAACCAAAACAAGGACCTCAGTTATGTCAGAGTACCACCTTTGTTGTGACGTCATCTTAACTGCACTTATAATGGCCTCATTTTCTAATATGTTTCCAATTTGAAAGGAGGTTGTTACATGTTAATTTGGAGGGGACATACATAATCCAATCTGTAACACTATAAAAACTACCTAGAGATAAGAAGAGAGAGAAGTAACACCCAGGAAAATTGGGAGTAGATGTTAAAAAGAGTTGAGAAAGGGGTGGATTTTCCCATTTTCACAGTTCTGTCACTTGAGAGTATTACTGAAAAATAGAGGGAGGCAGAAATTTGGAGCTGTTGAAACACAAGACGGGATGGATTCTTGTGCTGTAGTTATGCCAGGTCACATACCAATATTATTAAAGGAAATATTTAAAGCCAGGGTGCTGCCATCAAAGCCCAATGTGCATTAATGTCGTAAACAGAAGATAAGAAACCAGAGGCTGAGGACATTGATAAGCAGTGAAGAGCAGTGTTTGCTCTTACAAAGGACCTGGGTTGGATTTGAAGTTCACATAGTGCCTCAGAACTATTATAACTCTAGCTCCAGGGGATCCAACACCCTCTTTTGCCCCCTTAAATACTGCATACATGTGGTATACATACATACATACATACATACATACATACATACATACATATAGACAGACAGACAGACAAGACACCTATACATATGAAATAAAAAAATGAATCTTTAAAAACATAAGAAACAAAAAGTTTTCAGAACATGGAAAGCTCCTTAACATTGGTCTCAGCCATGAACTTTTTTTTACATTTTTCTTTATTAAGAAATTTTCTACTCTACATACCATCTACAGATCCCACCTCCTTCCTCCTCCCATCTCCCAGGCCTCCCTCCCAAGCCACCCCACATCCCCACATCCCCCAAATCAAGGTCTCCCATGGGGAGTCAGCAGAGCCCAGCACACCATGGACTTTTGAGTTTGATAGTAAAAGCACAGACAATAAAAGCAAAAATAAGCAGGCAGGTCTGCATCAAACTAAAGTTTCTGCACAGCTTGAGTTAAAAATGTGAAGGTGACCTATGGGAACCACATGTCTTACAAGGATTTGTATCCACAATACACAAGGAACTCAATGCAGAAGCAAAGACAAACAAAATTAACAATGAATCTGAAAGTCAAAAGAAGCCAACAGCCAACAGTTGAGAAAGTGCTCTGTGGTTGATGATCCTGGTAACGCAAATTAAAGTCCTCATGACTGCTGTTATGTTTTGACTGTTGATATCCGTTTAGTTTTATTGACAAAGACCTTTCTGCCTTTTCTGCTTTTCCCTTGATTTTCTGTTCTGGCAATCATGCCTCCACTTTTTTTTTTTTCTTGCAATAAGGGAATCTTAACAATCTGTGTCCACAGTCCTTTCTGCCTCCCACCTGGAGGCATTGTTACAATTGTTAACTATGAATGGTTTTACACCACTTTCCTCTCATGTTCCCAGCTTAGTTTTTAAGGAAAAAACGTTGTTAGGAAGGCAAAGAAAATATTGGTGGAGCCCTATTTGTCTTTCCATTCTTCCTTCTTCTCCATCTTCTTCCTTGGGCTTTCTAGTATTGTTGTTTTATTTTTTTTTAAGGGCAGTTATTGGAATACACCCCTGACTTCGAACTCATGATCCTCCCTCACACTTGACTTATTCTTAATGAACCGTATTTACTCTTTTCTCTGCCTTGTATTTCTACTCATCTTTCCATTTGTCTAGTCCTTTCTGTTTTAAATTTTGTTTTTTTTCTGCCATGTAATTTTATCAGTTACAAAATTCAGCATTTACTCCTTTTGTGGATATAAAGAAATATAAATAAGTACACAAGAACTACACCATGTTTAAGCTTTTGCTTAACATAGAGGGTGATGTAGTATACACTGTTGGTTTACATGTTGAGAAAAGAGAGAATGTCATGTATGTCATGTATGTTCCTGGGTAAAGTTTGTCTTTGGGGATGAAGACACCCTAAAAAATGGAATTTCCCTTATTCTCCAACAGGAGCATAAATACCAGATCATAGTTTCAGATGCACTGACTATGCATCTGCCTGTGTGTTGATTTGATTGATGCATTGCCACAGTTAACAGGCATGAACTAGAATTCTAGCTTTCATTCCAAGCTTCCTCCAGAACAAAGTTTTTCCAGGCTCAGGAGTCAGGTTTTCTTCTGACTAATCCAGAAGTTTGCCTCATCACACACTCTCCATAATTTCTCTTAAGATCAACAGAACAAACATTCTGATGTGTCCCCTGATCCCCACTCCTCCTTTGTCTATTCTACTGACCAAATGAAACCAAACATACAAAAAATCCCAAACATGGACAGGCTTCAGGAAATCATAAGTAAAAGCCATAGCCAAGATTAAGCACACTAGTTGTGGACTTCAGGTGTCTGAGGAGTGGAATTCTCCATCCCAGAAAACAGTCAGTATTGTTATTATTTATTGCAGTTAATGCCTAATTTTGATCATTTTCTCTATATTATATCATTTTCTCCAAGAGCCATACAATTTTGTTGATTTGTTTCTTAAAAATATTTCTACTCTGTACACATAGGGTATTTTTAATGTTATTTGTTTATTAAATCTGTGGTTTCAAAATGGAAGAAACAGCTGGTATGGAATCATTATATATTTAAAAACATTAACTGAAGGAGCTCTGTATATAGTCATTGGGAAGTAGTAATTATAATTGTGTAGAGAAAATTTGTTTCATCGTCTGGGTGCTTAAATAGTTCTGTATCTATGGGAAGAATAACAATGGATACAAAACAAGTCTCTGGAGAGTGGCTTTAAGTTGTCACTGGGCAAATATCTTAGTTTAATTGGAGGTGTTTAATAATACTCTTTGTCTAGAAATTACTTTCACCAAAATATTTGTTGTCAATATGAAATATATTTTAACCCTCAATAGTCCTTTTTCTTTTCAGGTCAAAAGAGAATCTTTCTATGTAGGATCTAATTTTTCATCATTATTTTCACTGATGGAAATGATGAATACATGTACTACATCTCTACTTTAGTTGTCAAATGAGTTCCCAGTGTCTCAGTATAGAAAGGTTATCATATAGAAGTTTTGCAAAAATAAAAATGAAGAACACTGTTTAGTGGCGTTTCAAATGAAAATGGTCTAAGGGTATCTCAGTGAGCCAGTCATTTGTTGTTGATGCTAAGAAGAGGCCAACAGTGGGCTCATTTATCACAGGTTGAAAGATGTAAACAAGGCATCTTTGGGTACTTCCGGGAAAGGGTATCATGAGCTTGTGGTCTGATGGTTGTGAAAATGAGCGTGCAGTGGTGTGGGATGTCGTTCTGTTTGCTGTGAATATATGGTGCTCTGATTGGTTTATAAATAAAGTACTGATTGGCTAGTCGCCAGGCAAGAAGTATAGGCAGGGCAAGCAGATGAGGAGAATTCTGGAAAGAGGAAGGGCTGAGTCAGGAGTCACCAGCTAGCCAAACACAGAGGAAGCAAGATGACAAGGCAGAACTGAGAAAAGGTACCAAGCCACATGGCTAAACATAAATAAGAATTATGGGTTAATTTAAGTGTAAGAGCTAGTTAGTAATAAGCCTGAGCTAATGGCCATACAGTTCGTAATTAATATAAGCCTGTGTGTTTATTTGGGTCTGAGTGGCTATGGGGGCCTGGTGGGACCGGAGAAACCTTCCAACTACATTTGGCATCCACCATGTTTAAAAAAATATGGGACAAGTGTACAAAGATTTTTGACTTCTTCATCAGCATAAGTGGAGTCAACTATACTTATTGTGTGTGTGTGTGTGTGTGTGTGTGTGTGTGTGTGTGTGTGTGTGTGCGCACAATAGTAATTCCACCTTTTGAAGAAATGGGCAAATGGTTACTACCTCCCAGGTACTGTGCAGGGTTTGCACACACTTGGCACACAGGATATTCTTATTAAGAGGTTGTAATTACTGAAATAGGAGTTTAGGATGATTGGGTTGGAGAAAAGAAGACCATGGAAAGAAATGGTGTTAATATTTGTATATAAATAAGGCAATTATCTTGTAGCAGAGGACAAAAATAATTAGTTATTAACATCAGGGTAGCCTGCAGTTTATTTTAAGAAGCAACTGTGAGTAGAATTGGAAAGTGGTAAACCAGATTGTTTTGTGAGAGAGACCCTTGTCACTAAATAATTTCAAATCTGAAGTCACTCCCTGTCACACCCTGCCAATGTTTTGAAGAGGTTTGATCATTGAAAGGCAGATTTCATCATGCCATATATAAGGTCCCCTCCAAGTTAACAACCTATGATTCTAATTATTGATTAGGTCAACATAGAATTTCTTCTTTCCCACAAACATTAAAGCTCCAGATTCATAGTCACCCAGGCACCAAAAAAGCGAGTAAGAAGTACATAAGAAATGCAAGGAGTCTGCAGGGCTCGGAGAGTAAACAGGATGCTCTCCTGGATCTGGCCGTTTCCTAGAGATGTTAGAGAAGATTGGGAAAGATGAACGTACAGCAGAAACAGTATGATGTTTGTGACGTGCAGCGGTTCATGTTGTGTATGCCGGGGTTCATGTTATGTCTGTAGGGAATACTAGAGTAAGTTATCCAGAACCAATGGGATAACTTCCTCAATGAGAGCTTGTAAAGAAAGTGAACATCCCAGAAATACAGGATGTCTTTGTTGGGGTAATCATTGTCCAAAGTTATTGGCTGTTCAGGTTTCTTGACTGAATATAAATCGCTATATTCCTCCTATTTTCACTTACAAACTCTTCATGAAGATAATGGATTAAGGCCACTCTGATGAAAACTCAATCTGGTGTCAGTAAATTGACATTTGATCACTCACAAGCTAGTGTGGTAATATTTTGTTTGTGCTGTAACAAATAAAGCTTGCCTGGAGATCAGAGTGGGGAGCTAGCCACTAGTTAGCCATAGAGGCCAGGCAGTGTTGGCACACACCTATAATTCCAGCGCTTGGGAGGAGGAAACAGGAAGATCAGGAGTTCAAGGCCACCCTGAGCTACATGAGATCGATCCAGTCTAAAAGAGAAACAGAGCCAGATGTTGGAGGCACATGCCTTTAATCTCATCACTTGGGATCTCATGCCTTTAATCCCAGCACTAGGCAGGTCGAGACAGGAAGTGATATGGCTATGTGGAGAGAGGAATATAAGGCAGGAGGAGAAAGGAGCTCACCCCCTTTTCAATCTGAGAATTCAGTAGAGGAAAGAAGCCTCTCTAGTGGCTGGCTCCTTTACTTCTCTGATCTTTCAGCATTTACTCCTATATCTGACTCTGGGTTTTTGTTATTAAGACCAATTAGAATTCACGCTGCAAACTAATTCTCATCCACTGACTGACATAGTTCTGTGGACCATATTACCTTAAATATGTTGGCTAGACAAGTCTGGCTCACATATTTATTTGTTGTATTTCAATTTTGAGCTTGTCGGGTCAAGCGGCAGATCAGAGCACTGCTTAAGGCAAGTGTAATAGACATACCAAGTTTTGATTAATTACCTAATCTTCCAACTATACCCCACCCCTTGTCTGCCCTTGGAAGAACTTACTGTCTGTTGCTTTCAAAGGGCGAGAACTACTTGTGAGGAAGATGTGTTAGCCAAGCATACCTAAAGACAAGGCTGATGTTGAATCTGACTTCATTTATCAGACAATCTGCTGAGTACTTTTCTCTCTGTTTCCTCTGTTCTTTAATTTCTTTGCTTCAACATCATTTACTGCCAGTTTGGTGCTGGCAATTCAATGTTTGTGTCAATTCAACATTTTCTGTCCACTCAGGAGCAGAGGCTCTTAGCTCTCAGTGGGAGTTGGCTGTTACAAGCTCATTCTAGAAGCAGCTTTTTGTTTCGTGATTTCCCCCATGAGGCACCTGCATCTTTAGCTCTTCAGTACTGTTAATGACTCTAAAAATATATGAAGCTTAAATGAGCCCCCAAAGTAGCACTTTTTTTGTACTACCTGTTGACTGAAAAAGTGCTAATATGCTTTGCTTGAAGAGAGACAGCCGACTAAGGAGGAAAAAGGAACAATTTCCTCTCATTGACCAAGACCTTGAATGGTTTATGAGGCAATATGCGTGAAACACACAGGACAAGCAGCAAGGAAATTTTCCATATGATTGCTTTACAAGAGAGAATAATGAAAGAACAGAGCATGAATGATATAGCAACCCAAACATAATTCTGATACTGCTCTTGAGCTTTTGTAGGTAAAGTTTTATGTGTGCATGCCGGAGTATAGTGTGTGTATACATCAAACTGTGTTTGAATCTGATGCCCAGGGACTTAGAAGCCACAGCCATAGTGTCTAACTCTGGACAAGTGGTATTAACCAAAGGATAAACAAAGATGCTATAAAGGGCAAACGGGTAAGTGCTGGCACCCACGGCAGTGAGGGCATAAAAACACAAATGGAATTTTCCTTTTCATGTTCCTCCTATTGATTTGTGCAGACCTGTTTATAGAAGTCACCGGAATGGAGCTCTTGGGGCAGAGGAAGATGCGGAGACTCAACAGAGACGCTCCTTCCTTTCATGGCCTGTGCCTGCTGTCAAGCAGTGAGCTGTCATCCATCACCCACTCTCATTTCGAGCCACAGACAAGTATCATTTTAACCCCTCCTGCCTTCTTCAGGCTGTATGTGCTCTTGGTTCTAAATCAAATCACATCGTCTGTCCCCTTCATATTTTTCTCACTTCTGGACTCCCTGTCGACACATTCTGGATTTGACATTGTCGTTGATCCTGTGGTCCATGCTGTTTACTTCACTGGTCCATTGTGTGTTCATGTTCTCCCCTGTCTGCTCCAAAGCTAAGGATTGTGCAGTGGACTGAGTATTCTAGAATTCTGAGAGCCACACGTTACACATCAGAGCTTGAGGAAACAAGCTTGAGCCCAGGTCCCTGCTGTTTGTTCTTTGGGTCATGACCTTCAGTCATGTTACACACATCCGTCTCCAACTCTTAAGATGTAGTCATTTGCATCCAAAGGCCACACCTTTCAAAGCAGCCTCAGAAGTTTCAGTGAGGTTTTCATCTTTCAAAGTGTTAAAGGGTAAAGTGAGGCACAATATACATGTTTTTTTTTTCTTTTGAGGAGTTTTTGAGTTTCAGGAATTTTTTGAGCAAACGCAGATTCAGGAATTGGGCAGCTCCAAAATAGGAACTGGCTCAGAGGCTCCACTGAGGTAAGGCAAGGACAAGATTTTTACAGGGTGAGCACAGGCGTAAGGCAGATAATGCGTTTGATTAGCTACATAGTTACTTTGTGTGTCTGTCCTGCTGCAAAGTCCCTAGTTAGATAGATGTAGTTAGTAGCTGGTTAGCTCGCCTGCCTTAAGTTTCATTTTTCATACTATCCATATGTAAGAAAGCTCAAGGGAAGTTTCACTTATATTTGTAAATCAAGCAGCTCAGATCACGTGAGAGGCCCAGCTGGCTGTGGATTCTCTAGAACCAGTCTTTGGGTTTATTTTTCAAAGTTAATTTCAAACCAAGTTACATCTTCCTTGTCATGCTTTAAAATCATGAATTTTAAATTTATACCAAGAGACCAAGTATTGTTTTTCCAACATGCTAAGAAATGCATGTCAGGGCCCAGAAGATGGCTCAGTGGGTTAACACACTTGCCTACTGACCTGAGTTCAATTCTGGGTGTTATGATAGGAGGAGAGGAGAGACCTGACTCCTGAAACCTGTCCTCCAACCACCACACAAACATGCAAGCTAGACATGGTGGGACACAATTACAATCCCAGTGCTTGGCAGACTGAGCAGGAGGAGGATAGTGAGCTTGAGGCTAGCCTAAGTTATATAAGGAGACCCTGTCCCCCAAAACACCACTAACAACGAGCAAAAGTCAATGCTACATGTACACTTGAAAGCTCACACAAGGTACTAGACTAACTGAGAATACAAAACCCATGGGTAATTTTGTTTTGTTTTCAAGTGCAATAGATTTTTTTTCAATGAATTTGGTGCATGTAAGATTAAGAATGTAGACTGTTGCTTGGACAGTTATCAACCGATGGAAGTAAATTTCTTAAGCATGACATGTATTCCCTAGGCTGTAAGATGAATGACTAGGGTGGCAGGGATCTCTAGAAGAACTTGCCTATAGATTTTTCCATACATTTTT
Source organism: Peromyscus melanophrys (assembly GCA_902168415.1). NCBI lineage: Eukaryota > Metazoa > Chordata > Mammalia > Rodentia > Cricetidae > Peromyscus > Peromyscus melanophrys. The sequence continues at coordinate 3,317 of CABHPR010147892.1, read as the reverse complement.
ACTTCCTGTGTTAAATGTGCCAGCATTCAATGTTAATATTTGCTCTTCTTGAGTCTGAAAGCAGATTATTATTATTTTGTTTCCTTTTGGCTGTGGGGCCTTTAATTTCAATCCTTTTATATTTCATAGACACAGTGATAGATACAATATATATTGTATACAATAGAATATACAATAAAATCTGATGCCAAGGTCTTCTACTCTTTTTGTGAATGTGGTGAGCATTACAAGTGGCACATAGTTGCCTCTTGCATGGCTTCATCTCCATGGAATGCAACAGACTATTCTTTTCTGAAATTTGCATCCTCATGTGCCCACCTTTCTCAGGACTCCCTGGGTAGCAGCCCTGTTATGAAGAAGACAGAGGGTCAGGTAAGCAATTGCAAAGGTTGTCAAACCCAAAGCCAGCACCAGGCACCAGGAGCTGGAGGTCTCGAGGGCAGGACAGTGCTGACATTGCTCAGAATATGTTCTACTGTTTGTAAAGGTTCAGAGCAGGAAAAGAGCCTTTGGATACCTAGATGAAATAGCCGGCACATGGCTGGTATGCTACTTACCTGTATGTTGCGTGCTTAGAGCTGTAATGACATCCTTGGAATTTCAAGTGTAGGATAACTTTTATACTGTTATTGGAGAGTCTTAGCAGTTCCTCCAAGAAAAATAAAGCCCAGGCTGTCATTGAAACCACTTTGTGACTTTCAGGAGTAACTTTCCAAAGTCAGCAGACCATAAAATGTACCATCTGTCATCACCAACATCATAAATTAAAAGTTTGCCATCCCTCGCTGTCCATTTGGGCAGCAATTATCCTTCTCTAATGCCTGTGGCCCCGGATGTGCAGACAAGCAACAGTCTGAATGTAAAGGGTGCCTCTCTCTACCCACATCCCCAGACCTACCCACCCTGTTTCAGCCCAGAGCCATCATTCCATCGAATCTGTCTGCTGTTGCTCTTGGTGTCCCCTCCTGGGAACTGTTTTCATGACTGGACACTGACCACATTCTGAGTTCCAAGCTGACAGAATGATAATTGTTTGCTGTGTTCGAGCTCCTACAGAAATTAGACACACACACACACACACACACACACACACACACACACACACACATACACACACATACACACACACACACACACACACACACACACACACACACACACACACACTCCTTCCACACTGGGAAATCTCCAAAGAACGAATTTTAAGTAGTAACAGGCCCTGTACTATAGCAGCCAAGGTGAGCTGACCGGCACAGGCCAGTGGTTTGTGTTTGTGCTTCTCTAACTTAGACCTTTCTAGCACACTGTCTCCATCATGACAATTAAGGGTATCTCAATCCTTTGGAAGATGTCACAGTTAGGAGCTAGAAGATCTGCTTTATTTTAACTTTCCCAAAAGAAGAAATAGTGTTACTGTACCAATCTAAGTGACAGCACAGAGCGACCTCCTCTCATTATTCTTGATGATAACTTTATTAGGGAGTAAGCAGAAACACTACTGTGTGTGGGTGTATGCCAGAGCAGACGAAGAGCATGGCCAGGAAGGTTGGGGAAATTGGAAACTTCTAGAGTTAAAGAGAGGATTGAGTACAATTTGTTCTGAGACAAGGAGAACAATTGGTTTCAGGGGCTCATTGCAGGAGTTGATATCAATTCATTAGTGAGACAGTACCAGGGATTATCTCAAACTTGAAGTTTGCTGGCCTCGAGTCTCATGCAGCAAGCTGCACCTTGGAAAGCCCTTGGCAAAAGTTTTGGTTGCGGGACCAAATTTTTTTTTTTTTTTTTTTTTTTTTTTGTAGACACATGTGTGAGGGCCCTTTCTCCTCAGCCTCCTGGCTTTTGTTCAATTTATTTATTATTAGGGTTGATATAAGTGAGTTATTTTTATCTTAACAAATTCAATGACTAAAGAACATTTTTCTTTTGTTGCATGAGAGTATGAGAAGAAATAGGGCACTTGCTCTCCTCTGTCCATTCTCCTCATTCCCTTCCTTCCATATACTGTTGCTCTAAGTTATTTGACTTCTGGAAATTCTCCTCTGGAGTCAGTCCCATTAGATACAGTGTAATTTTCAGCAAATTATGTCCACTAATTATTTAATTCAAAGGTTATAATTGAACTTAATAAGGAAAGCCCTCTTCATGGGAAAGAACATTATTTTATGTATGCAAGGTATTGTAAGCTATTCTCCTGCATCAGGTTAGAATTTCCATTCATTTTATTGTGAAGATTCAATAGAAAATTTAGATTCATAGGAGCCAGCTGAAAGCCCAAACAGAACTATTCAAATGTGTGCAATTTATATTATATTTATTCTTTACAGAAACCAAATTTAGTTAAAATGAGTTATCCTAAATGGTCCAATGTGCCCACATGTCTAAAATATTTTTCTTGAATATGACAGAAGATTCCTATAGGAGACCATCAAATGTGTGTGGTAATATCACACAACAGGCGTAAAAACACTCACAAATTCCCAAGAAGAACAAACCATTTTGTTTCCTAAAAAGTCTTAAAACAGCACATATCCATTATGAGAATTTTATCTTGGCCTCAAAACAGAATAAACTTTTTATGGTTATTCAATATGGCTTCCATGAATAAACATTTTATTGTTTATAATTCCTTTGGGTAAATATAAAATAATCAGCACATTTCCATCCGATGTGCTTTAATGAAATTTCTCTCTGCAAGTTCATATACCTGGAGGGCCTTTTATTTACATTAAAATTTTTGTAGATAGTGTTAGTAGTTTGAGGTAGGAAAATGTATGTTGTATTTTTTTACTTAACTGCAGGGAACACTATGGTGCCATCTCCAGACCAACTTTCTCATTTTACAGAAATAAAAAGAAGCCAGGTAAACTGTCTGTCAGAAATACCATTTCCTAGCTCATGACACACTAAGTTCAACAAACATTTGCTGAGTACTTAACTAGTTTTTTTTTTTTTTAATAATTGAAAAATGTTGTCAGCCGTTTAAAGAGCTTATAACCTTGGGGTGTGCAAATGCAAAAAGAGAAAATTTTAGCAAAATGGGTTAAATGTGACGAGAGTGATGAGTATGGAGTATAGAGTGGGAATAATTTATTCATTTAACAAGTACTGTGATGTTTCCTTAACATGTGTTGAGCGAGCCTCTACTACTTACATGCCAGGTAGTGAGTGCTGGTAATTAAACTGAGGAGCCAACATTCGGGAGACCGATGTGAACTTGTCACTTAAGAAATATAGGGAAGGAAGCAGGAGTGAAGACCTCTTGTCTATTCACGTTGACAAGCCACAAGTTGAAGGATGAGGCTGAGGCACTTTAT
>CABHPR010147891.1:44228-63118 GCA_902168415.1 Peromyscus melanophrys | reverse complement strand
GTGGCTGATCATCGATTTATCATTCCCAAAATCTTTCTTTTCCCCTAATGGGAATAATTGTACTGTGAATAAATTAAAAGGCCACTTAGTTCACATTTTATCACCCTGAAACAATACTAGGCTTGAGGAAGAACCTCACAAAGTGTTGGTTCTTCAAAGTCTTCCCAATCTACCCCACCAGCCCAATGGGAAATACATTTCAAATGCCCAAGAGAGGGGATTGAGCCATCATTAAAATATGACCCAGGAAGAAGTTGATGGTAAGTGAAGACATGTCAGCCTGGGAGAGGTATAGTTAAGCCATTAACAAGGATCTAAGTTTACTCCATGCTTGAAATAACTTTCCTTGATACTCACAGGACATATAACTTCCTTCTAATGCAGGTAGCCTAACCTATGTTCTTTCCTATCAAGTATCAGAACTACACCTGGATTATGTTGTCTAATTAGTTGTTTGGTACCTAACTCCCCCCATAGTTAGTAAATGCCACTGATCACAATCTACTTGACTAGAACAGAAATCCCTATTACTAATAGAGGATGAGTACTGAAAAACTATTAGGTGATTAATATACCAACTGAATTGATAAAAAAACAAAAAACAAAAAACAAAAAACAAAAAAAAAACAAGCTAGTCCCTTGGGTAGAATATAAGAAAATACGATCATTCTGTGATATACACCTCAAAAATAATGGCCAGTATCTTTCTGTCCTTATATACCATAAGCAATGTTCCAAAAATATGCACCAATTGAATCCGTGTGTCTCCTCCATAAACCATTTTCCCTCTTTAGTTCTTTCAATCTCATCCTCTGGCTGAGGACTCCCTTAGTTCTTTGGATATCCTCCAGCTGAGGGTATACCTCAGTGACAGGGCATTTGCCTAATGAGCTCAAGGGATTTGACTCCATCCATAAGATAGAAAACAAAAAATAAGGATAAACTCAAACTGATCCTCTGTTACAATTTCTTTTTTTAATTTCATTTTTGAGATTATAATATAATAAAATTTCTTCCTTCCCTTTCTTCCCTCCAAGCCCTCCTATATACCCCTCCTCACTTTCCTTAAAATTTATGGACTCTTTTTTACAAATTGTTATGGTACATATATATACGGGTACCTAAATATATAACTAGTTCACTCCATATGATGTTATTTTTATGTATATCTTCAGAGCTAGCCACTTGGCTCTGGACAACCAATTGGTGTGCTCTTCTCTGGGAGTTCACCTTTCCCACTCCCAGATTTCCTCAGTTGTCTACAGTTCTTTGTTTACAGTTGAGGCCTCATGAGCTTTTCCCCATCCATTTTGACTTCTACCTTTCAAAATATCATGATCCTCAGGTTTCTCCCACCATTAATAAAGGAAAAAAAAAAAACTACCATCAGATCAGAAACTGAAATTGTTAGAGAAAAAATTAGGAAAAGCACTTGAAGATAAATGCATAGACAAGGATTTGACAGAACTCAAGTCATCAACAAAAAAAGGTCAACAACATATAATTAGGACATAACGAAATTAATGTTTCCACATAGAAGAGTAGATAGTTAATAGAGTGAAGCAACCCTATAGAATGAGAGACAATTGTTAGCTATTTTTAGGATTAATATCAAGAATATATAAAGAACACAAAAAAAACTAAACAAGAAATCAAACAACTCTATCAATAAATGGGCTAACAAAGTAAATAGACAATTCTCAAAGGATAAAATGCATATAGTATACAAACATGCAAAAAAAAGTTCAACCTTATAAGTCATCTAAGAAATAGAAATCAAAACATTATAGAAGCTGAGCAGGTTGAATTTATATATTTATACACATACATATATATAAAACAACAATTAAAGAAAAAGAGGCCATAAATTTGAGTAAAAACACAGTGGAGGGTATACAACCTAGTTATATTATTCCTGGGTATTTACTCAACTGATTCAAGTCAAGCTATCACAGAAACACATGCACACTGGTGATATTAAAGCACTGTTCACACTAACCAATTATGGGACCAATGAAATATTCACAACAGAGAAAGGGATAAGGAACACATGTTACATAGACACAAGGAAATATTTTTTTTCAGTCATAAAGAAGAATGAAAGTCCTCTCCTTGCTGGAAAACTGTTGCAACTGAAGATGATCATTTTAAGGCAATTAAGTCAACATCTGCAAGGCAAATATTTCTCTCATTCATGGGGTTCCTAGTATTTATAGATATACCAAGTCATGTGTATACATATGACATGAAAGCAAAAATATAACTGTCTAGGACAACAAAGGGAGGGGGAAGGATAACTAATGGGAAGGGGGGATATGAAAAGAGAGTAGGGAGGTATGAAGTGGAATGTGCTGGCATAAAATGTAAATTTACAAAATCTTTAAAATTATTAGTTTTATTTTCAAAAACAGAGAAGTTTTCAATACTCCCACGGGACCTAAATGTTCTGACCATTGTTACAAGTGACATAATTGCCAAATCCTCAGTGCGCCTTCTTCCAGCTGCAGTATCTGACACTCACAGTCACTCCCCTGTTCCTAAAACACTTTCCTCTGTATTTATTACTGATCCCGCCCTGATCATATCTCAGTAGTGAAAAATGTACCCACTTTTTCTTTTTCTTTTTTTTTTTTTTTTTTTTGGTTTTTCGAGACAGGGTTTCTCTGTGTAGCTTTGCGCCTTTCCTGGAACTCACTTGGTAGCCCAGGCTGGCCTCGAACTCACAGAGATCCGCCTGTCTCTGCCTCCCGAGTGCTGGGATTAAAGGCGTGCGCCACCAACGCCCGGCTGTACCCACTTTTTCTTTACTTATTAACCTATCTTACTTTTATGACCCTTCAGTGTTCTAACTCAATTCCTCCAAACCATTCTCCACAATGCAGTCATTAAGTATGGTTACCTCACTAATACTTGAAATGATTTGAGATAATTTAGCTGCCTATTAAATTGAGGCTCTGGCTTCTGGTTTCAAGCATCTTCATACAACAAAAATTAACATATACACGCTGTATGTATATACCATGAAAGCTAAAATACACTAGACTTCAAATTTCCTTTGATACACTAAACCATGGTATACATTAATATTATACAAGTTTTAACAAGGCCTCCATAATACTGGTTTTAAATATCTGATTCCAGATAATGATATTCCCATTGTCACTCATTAAAAAAACAAAAACGAAAACAAAACTAAAAGTCACAGATCTGTGCTCCTGGTCTTCATTCCCAAATTTTACATCTGAATAGGTCATTTTTGTGATCCACTGACAACCCTGAAAATCATCTGGCTGCTACACGCCTATACAAAGATACAAAGCCCTTCCAGAAGCTGTAACAAAACAAAGTAGAGTAATGGATGATAACTCATGAATCTCATCACTGTAGTCAGAAGATACACTGAAAATCACCTAATTTTAAGTAGGAAAAAAACTATTACACAAAAGTTAAAAAAAAAGATCAGAATTATGTAATTAACTTGATATGAATATTGCAGTTGAAAATGGCCTGATATATCCAGACTTGGTGGCTCACACTATAATCCCAGCATTTGAGAGTCTGAGACATCAGAATTGCCATAAGTCTTGAGAGCAAGGGGTCAGGCTGGCCTACAGAGTGAGACCTTGTCTCAAAAATCCAAAGTATGTGGGAAAATTCAATTGATGAAGACTCCATATTACCGAATTCTTCTTATAATATGTGTATTTTATGACTACCAAAGTACTGATTTGTTTTCTATGGTTCCTGATGGAATTCAAGTCCTAAATATGTAACTGCAGGCTATAAAGCTATTCAAGGCTTTACCTAACTCAATTCAAATTACTTATTTTCTGCTACTTGGACATTCCAAACTCACCAAACCCTCACTAGCTCCTTCTGTAATGTGGACCCCACCCCTGGCCCTGTTCCTCAGATAGGGTACATATCCCTCTATAACCTAGTTCTTTTCCGATGGGTGGATCTTATCCTAACACCACATGCTACTCAGATCCTTGAGACAAGATACCCCATCTGCCCCAACTTTAACATCCTCAACAACTTTCTGCAGTTTCTCCTGGTGTGTATGCGCTCAATCAAAGATCTGATCAACAAGTGGCTAACCAGTCCCAAAATCAAAGATCTGATCAACAAGTATCTAACCAGTCCCAAAAATGTTCTCTTCTCCAGGAAGCCTCAGAAACAATACTGATGATCGAGCCAGGCTTGCACACACTCTGAGGTGTAAAACACTCCACAGAACACACGCTTTGCCTGCCAAAGTTTCTGAGGCTCCAGATGCAATCTACCTAATCAGTTACAGAAAGACCCTCCAGGCAGTGGTGGTGCACAGTTTTAATCCCAGCACTCGGGAGGCAGAGGCTGGAGGATCTCTGTGGGTTCGAGGCCACCCTGGTCTACAGAGTGAGTTCAAGAACAAACAAGGCTACACATAGAAACCCACACCCCACACCCCACACCCCATCCCCCCAAAAAAGAAGAAGACAAAAGAAAAGGAAAGAAAGACCCAACCCCATGCATGAAGAGACCTACCTCCTCCAAGGGCGCGACACAGAACCCCAAGCCACAGCACCTGAGAGCATGCGCTGCCTGAAGTCACCAGAAGCCTGAGAGAACAGAGAGCGGGCTGGCGCTGCACAAATCTTGGGCTCCTGAGCAGGAAGGACGCCCTCAGGCGGCAGGGGAAGCGCGGGGACTGGTGTTCCCTGCCACGCGCGGATGCAAGCGCTGCCCGCAGGTAGGCGCCAGAGCCCATAGCGTCACCCCGCCCTGCTCCTTTCTTCCCGTGCCAATCAAAAGAAGGAGGAGGGCGGAGACCACAAGCCCCAGAAGCACTTGCGCTACTCGCCTCGGAGGGGCTCGGGCGGGCTCGGGTGGGCTCGGGTGGGGCTCGCAACGGGTTTGGCGGGAATAGGCAAGAGTTTTCTGCATCTTGGCGCCTGCTCCGAGCTTCCAGAACAGTCTAGCTCCTCTGCTGAGAGAGGCAGATGCCCTGGCTGGTTTCTAAGGGAGAGCCCCATGGGGCTTGCTAACCCGAAAGGCCTGACTGGGCCTTGAAGAAAAGTCTCAGGAAATCTTCCGTTCTGCTGACTCCTTCCTGTTTTGCATGACAACAGTTAGGAAAAGGGATTGTTTGGTTTTGTTTCTTTACTTTTGTTTTGTTTTTTTCTTTTGTTTCCAAAAGGGGTTTTTAAATTTTTGCTTCCTGCAGGGGAATGTAAATTACTCTACAGCTATGTTTCTTATATGTCCACCTGTCATGTTATTTTAATATAAATTTCTAATTTACTTTTGCCTTACATACTGAAATCCCTCATATATTAGAATGCAAAATAGATTCTAAGCATTCTGAAGGCATTTCTGCTGTCTTTAGTAACAGAATGCTTAGTTGCCAATAGGTAGAAGGTTCAACAATTGTATAGTTTAAATTATCAAGTATTATATAACTAAGGGTCTGCTCAGCTCATTCTCCTATACAGATGAATCATTATTAAGATATACATTTGCATCTAGTCAGTTGTAAATGTCTTGAAAATGTTAAGCTTCGTTGTTCTATCTACGTGCTTGTTTAAGAAAGTCAATAATCTTAAATATGATGTAATTTGTTTAATATAGTTTTTCATTAATCTTGCAGCAGTGATTTTCATATGAACTAAAACTGAATTATCTTGAACTCCAGTTAATGAACAATAAATTAATGTTTTGTTGTATTTGCTGCTCTTCTTTGAGAAATGTAAAATCAAATCATCAGAGTTCATTTCAGAGATAATCAAGAGTCAAGTCAGAGCAATGTAGAAAGGTTGCCTTGTGTTGCTGAATATATGATATTCTATCTAAATTCCACAATTTATTGAACAAATTGAACTATTATGTGCCCGACACTGGGTGAGGCCTGATTACAGCCCTATACAAAACAGAGCACTCAGTCAAATAATTAAAACAAATTGGTAACAATTACCAGAAAGAGCACAGCCACTGAAATCCCATGGAAAGATTCAGTCTTACCAGAACCTTACTCTTTATCATGAGTTTAGAGACCACTAACTTCAATAACCTCAACAGTTTTCTTTGAACATATTCACATGCAGTGGTTAGAGATATTTTAGAACTACATAGTAGGAAAACAATTCAAGAAAATTATGCAAATTTTTGACTCACTCATGACTAATGAAACAGAAACTGGTCAATCAATACATGCTGTTGAATAAAGTAATGGGCTCTCCAGTTATGTTTACCATTTAATTCTAAGCATTCTTAGAGCCCCCCCTTTTTAATGTCACAGTCTGACAATGGTGCTGTGACTAACCCACTTTCTAAAGGATTATAGATGATAGATAGATGGATGGATGCATGCATGCATGCATGCATACATATATACATATAATAGACACATAGATAGATACATAGATTAGATAGATAAAGGTGAAATGACAAACATTAAAAGTGAAGAAACACACAGACATACACACAGTAAGATCAAGTAACACACAGAGAAAGACACCCCAAAAAGTGGGAGAAGGTCTTGGAAACCAGAATCTGACTTCCCCTCATAGACCTGGGACTTTGGTGGCCTGAGATGGTTCCTCCTCCTCTCATTTTCTATTGGTCATCTTAAGAAAAGAAAGGGGAGGTCATAGGACCAAAGCTTCAGGTAACCATGCTCAGGGAGCAGCCCTGAATGTATGTGACCACCCCGGACAGGTCAACCAGAATGGCAGGAGAGTTGCTGGCAGAAGAAAAAGCCTGCTAGGACTTTGTCAAGAGTGTTATGAGGAAGCTGGAAGGTTGCCATCTTATTAATGACGAGCGGTCCCATTTCCTATTGGTCTGCCTGCCAAGGACCTCCATCTCCTTGTTTCTCAGCGTCTTTGTTTAAATTTCTAGTATCCAAATAAAATCAAATGAAAATAGTTTCACAAAATGTACAATCTGAGATGATGAGACAAATACCGTATTAGTTAACTTAAACCAAATATAAATGTATGAGTAAACTAAGTACAAAAATTCAATCAAGCGGCTAATGTGATGGCTCAGCAGGTAAAGGCATTTCCCTCTGAGCCTGGCAACCTGAGTTCCATCTCCACAATCTGCAGGGTAGAAAGAGAGGATTGGTTCATAGACATTGTACTCTGACCTCCATACATGTGATGTTGCACAAGTGTGAGCATATATGCACACACATAACTAAAATTTATGTAAGTAAGGGGCAAAATTAACTGTAAGATAGCTACTTTAACCACTAACAACAGAATAATTGATAAAATATAAAAGGAAATGTGGATTGGGGTTTTTTTTTTTTTTTTTTTTTTTTTTGGTTTTTTGAGACAGGGTTTCTCTGTGTAGCTTTGCACCTTTCCTGGAGCTCACTTGGTAGCCCAGGCTGGCCTCAAACTCACAGAGATCCACCTGCCTCTGCCTTCTGAGTGCTGGGATTAAAGGCGTGCGCCACCAACGCCCGGCCGTGGATTGTTTTTTAAGGATGTTGCAAAGTGTTATTTTTTTAAAAAAGGAAAAAGAAAATGTAGGCTAGGGATTCAGAGGGATTCAGTGAATGTATTATAGAGCAGAGGGCGGTTGCCTAGTGTATTTGAGATCAGGGGTTGATTCCACAGCACTGGAAGAACAGAAGGCAAAATAAAAATCAAACAGTTTGTAGTGTATTATAATAGGCACTTATGAAAACAATAATGAAACTTGTCTTTTACAAAACAGAGGCTAACAAAGGAAATTGGTGGCTCTATGTTTAATTCAACAGTTCAAAAAACATTTATTTAAGTGCTAATTATAGTAAGAAAGTCATTGTTCTCAATGAATTTTCAGTCTAGTGACAGTCCATTTTTACCATCAAGCATCATCAACAAAGTCTTAGGGTTTCTCTTGCTGTGATGAAACACCACGACTAAAAGAAAGTTGAAGAGGAAAGGATTTATTTTGCTTATACTTCCATATCACAGTTTATCATCAAAAGAAGTCAGGATGGAAATTCAAACAGGGCAAGAACCTGGAGGTAGGAGCTAATGCAGAGGCCATGGAAGAGAGCTGTTTATTGATTTGCCCTTATGGCTTGCTCAATCTGCTTTCTTATAGAACCCAGAACCACCAGCCCAGGGATGGCCCCACCCACATCATCAATCACTAATTAAAAAAATGCCCTACAGGTTTCCCTACTACCCAGTCTTATGGAGGCATTTTCACAATTGTGGTTTCCTCTTCTCAAGTGACTCGAGCTTATGTCAAGTTGACATAAAACTAGCCAGTAAAAGTTTTCAGTAGAAAATACTAAACACACCCTCTATTGTCTGGCAGTCATGGACTGCTTGATCCAGTTATTCCTCATAAAATTTTATGAGACAAATATTGTCTTTAATCTTTATTTTGCAGTGAGGAAACTGACTCAAATGTATTCATCCAAGGACATTCAGCTTGCTGATAGTGAGACTATCTGCAGACTGTGATAATGTGTTGCTCTCATTGTTCATAAAAGGCTGATTGGCTGATAGCTAGGCAGGATTTTCAGGGCAGAGAGGATGCTGGGAAGAAGAAGGGTGGTGTCTGAGGAGTTGCATGCCAGATGCAGAAGAAGCAATGAGGTAGGTTCATAGATGAGGTAAATGAGCCTCAGGGAAGCACATAGATTAATAGAAATGAGCCGGGCAGTGGTGGCGCACGCCTTTAATCCCAGCACTCGGGAGGCAGAGGCAGGCGGATCTCTGTGAGTTCAAGGCCAGCCTGGGCTACCAAGTGAGTTCCAGGAAAGGCACAAAGCTACACAGAGAAACCCTGTCTCAAAAAAAAAAAAAGATTAATAGAAATGGGTTAATTTAAGTTGTAAGAGCTGGCTGGAGATAAGCCTAAGCTATTGGCAGATCATTTATAATTAATAATAAGTCTCTGTGTGGTTATTTGGGAGTGACTGCTAGGACACAGAAAAACTCCACCTACAGACCATAGGATCCTACATGATTTTCAGTTATTGTTGTTTATGCAGAATTATTGATTCATATTGCCATTTGTATCATTGTTAGCATACTCAATGCCATCTTACAAGTCTTTCTCAACTTTTATCAATATTGCTGGTATTGAGGAAGTAGGTGAATGGAGATCATATTCTATCTCTAATCGGGTTGTTGTCTACCATCCAAGAATGGAGTGGGCAAACAGCAAAGAAAAACCAAAACTAACTTTACATGCAACACAGGAATAAATGATTTGGAGACTCCTGATGGCAAGAGGATGCCAACTGGGAGATGTTTCATCTCTAAGTCCTCAACAAGCTTTGGAGTGCCAAGCAGAAAGGTTGCAGGTGTTACAGCTGTATAGTCTCAGAGGCCTTGGAATGCCAACCAAGAGATTAGCTATACATGATCTGCTTAGGGGGCCCCCTGGCAGTAGGATCAGAGTCCATCCCTGGTGTATGAGCTGGCCTTTTGGAGCCCACTTCTATGATGGGACACCTCGCACAGCCTTGGGACAAGGGGAGGGGCTTGGACCTGCCTCTACTAAATGTACCTCCCCATAGGAAGCCTTACCTTCTTGTAGGAAGGAAGGGGGGGGGGGGGGCGTTGGGAGGTGAGGCTAGTGGGGCAGGAGGAAGGAAGAGGAGGATCTTTGGTATGTAAAATGAATAAAAAAAATTTTCTTTAAAAAAAAAAAGAGTTTAGCTACAGCTCAGAAGCTCACCAAGAGTTTCGGAAACCAACTTAGAGCTGTGTGTCTGCAAGTCACCACAGAAGTAATGGGAAAGAGGTCTGCTATCTCCGGCAAGTCCAGGAGGCTGGAGTCTCAGTTCTCTAATGGCTGGGGTTGGAATGAGTTCTTCCTGCATTTGCTGATGGAATCTAGGAGACTAGCTTGAGTGAACTCTGTACTCAAACAGAAGCCTCAGGCAAGGCAGAGTCTTCCCCATCTCTAGTGACCTGAACACTGGGGGAAGCAGTCTTTCTAACTTCCTCCTCAGAAGAGTCCAATGGACAGAGTACGTCTGGGAACCTCAGGCTCTTCCATCTCAGGCATGAAAACGAGATGAGGCTTTTCTGACTGTTCCCAGGTATCATGATAATCTTGGAACTTCTTCCTGATGTTTCCAACTTGTTCAGACTTGAGTCTGGACATTCAAAAGCCAGAGCTTTCTTTAGAAGCAGCAGCTGCTACCTTGATATCTGTCAGTAGTATTCACCTTTGTCTCAGGCCTTGAGTTTCCCACCCATCAGAGTACTGACATAAAAACAGAAACATTGATTGATGGAGCAAAATTGAGGACCTAGATATAAGTTCCTATAGCCACCTAACTTTGCCTTTTTAAGAAGCAAAACATACTGATAGCAGTAGGAGATGAGCTCAAGGGAGCTGGCAGCCCATTGCAGGGCTTGCTGATAGGGAGGAGGTTCCAAAGATTATCCTATCACCTATCACCTATGATACCACTCTATGAGGAACATCCAGAAAGGCCCCACCTCATTTCCATAGCTCTTACATGCTTTCCACTCCCTCTTTGGCAACGGTACCTGAGTTTTAGAAGGGGTGACATAAAAGTTTGACTATGGCTTTAATGGAGTACTGACCTTCTGTGAATGAGACTGTGTGGTTATTTCTTTTGCAATAAACCACAAGTAAAGACAAAAACAGTAAGCAAAACTCAGAAAAGTATTCAGATGAATACCTACAGCAGTAATAACCTATGCTCATAAATAAAAAGGTCCATTATATTCATTTACCAAAGCAATAGTAGTTCTTTTTTGTTTCTTTGGTTGGTTTTGTTGTTGTTGTTGTTTTCTATTAGAACCCATAATTTTCCTAGCCACACACACTGTCTAAGTTCCAAGTACAAGATGTGAGTTTCCTCTGTGGAGTGGGGGTTAAGTCCAATCAAAAACTTGGTTCTATCCATAACCACTGTGTCGCTACTGCACTAGCTAATAGTCTTGTCTGGCACACTTTCATTATGAAGCGTGTACAACGCACAGTTGAGTAGGACTGGAAACCTTCATTCTCTATGCCAGCTTTAGTCGCTCCTTCCAGCATTACAAGAGGTAGAACAAAAAGAGGGGGGACTTCCATCTCAGTCCTAGTCTTCTGTCTCCAAGGCCAGTAACAAGAGCATGTGCTCTCTTCAGCAATATGTACTTATCATCCCGTTCTGAAATGCAACCGGCATCAGTGGAAATGGTCTTTATTGTTTTAGGGGCCTCTAGAACTTCCTGGCCAACAGTTCCTTGTGATAGAGCCCATCCTAGCACTGGGATTTTTAATAACCATATGGTTTGGCGGAGTATCTGTTTCTGCTCTTACAAAATGTACTTTTTTGGTTTTTTTTTTACTCTTTGTGAACAGATTGTTTTATCTTTACTCCTTTAGGTGTACTTACATAGTATTCAAATGGGTTCCTAAATCACCAAAACACGTATGGGTTAGCATTATGTTGTCTATATAAAACAACCATCTTTTTGCAGGGGATGAGCTGGACGATAACGAAAATTCCTGAACCAACATCCCATAACAGATAGTGAGGGTATGGAAATAACCTTAGTGAAGACTTCAGAAAGTCTGTTGTCATCTGTTCCAAGAGTCAAGTAATCACAGAAGTTCACAACTAAGAAGACACTAAAATAAACTTTTAGGAAGACACAATACAGATGAAAAGGATAGTAATAATTATCCAGCTTTTTCATCCTGGGGCACTTTTACAGAGCCCCTGTGCATTTCTCTCACCCTTGAGGAACTCAGTGGGTCTGCCTGCCACAATCTGCCTGACTTTGGACTTGACCTGACTGGGTCGATAAGGGAATGAAAAAAGACCAGACACACACAGCAAAGCTGGGATCAGATGAGCTGTGCACTCTAATGCAGACATAATGCAGACCAGTAACCTGGAGACTCAACACATTTATTACACACTGCTGAGTGAGGAGGCAAGTATATTGTGTACAGCTGAATGAGAAGGAGGTGGGGTAGGTCATCTCTGCAGTGGGTTTTCTGGAGGAAAGTAGTGTCAACTTTCAGTCATCCAGGAGGAGGAGGCTGTGGTTGACAGTTTCTGTATTCACTGATTTTTACCTTAAGGTCAGTCACTGATAACTGATAAGTATTTTGCACCCCAACAGGCCTCTCTGCCAATGCAGCAATCTAAATCAGACCAAATTAGAAAAAGCCCCAGTTTAATGGGTAAAGCGTTCCCGGGTGATTCTCCAGCCCCGCAGAGTGAAGCCAGCTTCTGCTTTTAGTAAGTGGATCACTTAGTCTCTATTTCTTCCAGGTGGTGTGGCTCCTCTGAGCTTCTTCTAGACAGCTCAGATTGTCTGAGAGTCATCTAGGCAGCCCGGCTTGTCTGATAGTCCTCTAGGTGTATAGGCTTGCCAGAGAATGTTTTCAGTACTCCTTACTGTTATACAAATGCTTGGGAAAGGAGGGCTCTGGTGAATCTGGTCAGTTTGGGGACTTCTAGAAGCTGTTTTGAGTTGTTTACTTCGTAAGTTTAAGGAGCTTCCCTGAAAGATGGAATGTGTCACCCCAGTCTACAGCATCTTATTGTTTCACACACACACACACACACACACACACTGTAAAAACATCCTGTTTAAAAATATTCTACTGTCTCACCTTTGCCTTTTACTTCTGTGTCTCAAGGAGCTTCCTTCAAACCGGGAGGTTTTTGTATTAGAGGAAACGGCTACACAACATTAGGTTATACAAATTGCTTGAAATAGTCAAATGGTTGCTATTAAGACTACTGAGATTTGGAGACGATCCAATATTTTACTTTATGCTGAGTTGAAATGAATCTGTCTTATTTTTTTTACAGAAATAGGTGTATACAGAGTAATAATTATGAGCATGGACTCTGACTCCCAGTTTTGACTCTTTAATGACCCAGGGTAACTAGATTGTATTTTATAAATTTAATTTTCTAATCTATGACAAGGAGATAATGATAATCACACTCATATTAAATGATACCATTTTAACATAGCACCTTAAGTGTGAGTAATACTGTTATAAATAAATGGTGGCAATTATTTTGCTTGAGGTTCTTAATCCTCCATGAATGGTGACTTTTTAACAAACTCTAAAAACAAAGATGAATAGATTATTTTAGTACATATTTCTCTTTATATAAGAAATTCGTTTATGTATATAAATAAAAACCGTATGTGTGTGTATGCACAAAAATATAAATACAACCTGCTGAATCTGATTTTGTTTTTTATATGTATATAGTCTCCAGGCTGACTACTCTGCATTGGACAAGCAATAACGGGGTGATGAGTCTCAGACAGGAGGTAATCTTAAGGGGAGAATGAGAGTAATAGACTCCACGTGGCATGAAGAAAAAGGCCCAGTGTTGGAGGAGGGGGAGAGAATTAGCAAGAGGGAGCAAAGGGGTGGAGGGAGTAGAAGAGGAACATCAAAAAAGTCTCAGCGTATATGAAAATACCATAATTGAATACATTATTTTATATGATAATTAAAAAAATCTAGCCGGGTGTTGGTGGCGCACGCCTTTAATCCCAGCACTCGGGAGGCAGAGGCAGGCAGATCTCTGTGAGTTCGAGGCCAGCCTGGGCTACCAAGTGAGCTCCAGGAAAGGCGCAAAGCTACACAGAGAAACCCTGTCTCGAAAAACAAAAAACAAAAACAAAACAAAAAAAAAAAAAAACAAAACAAAATCTAATATAAAAATAGCCTAGCCAAAGTGTTAAGTGGCAAACCTGGTCTATGAAGACAACAGCAAAGGACAACTATCTATTGTTCATTGATACCACACTCTTTGTGAAGGACTCTCTGCAAGCCATATTTGAGGTAAATATTACAGCTTTCCAAATTCAGCATGCCTTCCTTATATTATCTTGCACAAAGACTGGAGTTCAATCCCCAACACCACAGAAAAGAAAAAGAAAGAGAAAAAATACTACTTTGCTTTCCCTCGATTATTATATCACAGAGGTTATCTGGACATTTAAAGTAGCAAAGTTAATGTTTCAACACGCTTCAAAAACGGCTTTCCCTGAGGAATGTCTTTCTGGACTCTGGTTGAATTTTTCTAACTGAAACAAATGCTCTACTCCCAGTGCCACTCATACTCATGTTACACAACTTTGATTTAACACAGAAGATCTCATTTTAATTTGAACACGTCTTTATCTTGATTTCTTCAGAAACTGCAATCGCATTTTCTCCTGTCTCCTCCTCGAAAATATTGAGGTGGCCAGCGTATCTTCAGGCTCTACTTTGTGCTAAGCCGTCTTCAGGGCTCAGTGGAAAACAATGTTATAACATGGCAAACTGAAAAACTAGCTGCACTCTCAAACCATTTTCTTCTGCATTCTCATTAGCCAGGATTCATTTGTGTGCGTTCTTCCAAATGATATTATGTAGAGTTGTTCATTTGATCACACTGGTACTGTCTTATAATGGTGGAAGAAATTTGCATCGCAAATGTTAACAGACATTTTGTTTTGCATTTACATTACATAAAGCAATAAACATCTGTTGGTCTCATTGCTAACGGAGAGCTGGAAACATGCCATTTTTGCTTCCACCAAAAAAAGCTATGGTATCCTGGGAAAAGAGTGGATTTGGTTTCTGAGTGCCTAGGATTTAATCTAGATTCTGTTCTCTATTGCAGTGTAACTCTGTGAAACATCACTTTTCTGTAAAATGAAAGAATTGGGCAAGATGTTCATGAAATTTCTCTCTGCTCTGAATTCTAATCACACCCCCCACCACATCACTAATTTTCAACTTCTTTCAAACCTTTGTATTCACCAAATACCATCTATCTATTTATTTATTTTAATAGGAGGGGCTGCACTGGGCAAAGACCTAAGGAGAATCACAAAAAAAAAATTTGCAGTATACTCCTGGCTCTGCCTGCATGGGGGAAGGGTCAAATTTCTGATGTAAACTGATCTCCTTTAAGACCTCTACACTCATCATGATTTTTGTTTTTAAATGACATATAATGACGTATATGTACATATAAGGGGAAAATTAGTAACTGTGTAATGTTGATTGTGTGTGTTAGGGGTCAAACATATTCAAGTTGCTATTAATTTTTATCTATGTTGATATAACATCTGCAAAAACCAGGATACCTTAGTTGCTCTTGATACTACAATCTAAAAGTTATACATGATAGGCCTTTGGAGGAAATTGTACGAGTTTCTTCATGGCCATGATATGTTACTATTGATGATCAGCCATCTAGGAGGTAAGCCTCTGTGTATGGCCATTGAGGGGTTATCTAGATTAGGTTAATGGAGGTGGGAAGAGCTGCCTTAACTGGAGGCAGCACCATTCTGTGGACTGAGGTCCTGGAATGAAAAAAAAAAAAGGACAAAACAAGTTGGGTGCTGGCATTCCTGCTTTCTCATCGTGGTTCCAGGGTGAGCAGCTGCCTTCTGCTTCTGCTTCCATGACTTCCTTTCCATGACCCCGTACTCTCACCTGATGAGCCAAAACAAACCTTTCACCCTAACATTGCTTTTTGAGGTTACTTTGTCACAGCAATCACACAAGTTAGTAATACAGTGACCCATACTCGAATATTGATTGGACATCTGAGCTACCATTCAGAATGCAAAAAAAAAGAAGGAAGGAAGGAAGGAAGGAGGGAAGGAAGGAGGGAAGGAAGGAGGGAAGGAAGGAAGGAAGGAAGGAAGGAAGGAAGGAAGGAAGGAAGGAAGGAAGGAAGGAAGGAAGGAAGGAAGGAAGGAACTGCCACTAACAAGTTTAGAGTTGTGCGAAGAACACAGGTGAGTTAACAAGCATTACAATGCCACTTGTGCTTTAACAATGGTCAACACTGGATGCCATGGGTAACAGATTCACTTATGGAGAGGAAGTTAGTGACTCTGGGAAAGAAGAAATGTTAGGACTGAAGGTGAGCAGTGCCTTGAAGGGAACATGTCCAGTTCTGCCCTAACCCTCATGAGACCTAGTGCACTTGAGTGCATGCTAAAAATATACCTCCTGTGATTTCAAATTTCTCTTTTTTGAGAAAGAAATAGTTTGGGCCATGCTGTGGAAGGATCATGTCTGAGTCCTCATCCTCTTAACTTACAGGATCGTGTCTAAGTCCTAATCTACTTACCTACACTTCAACTCCCTGATGTAATTATTATCCCTAATGGTCTTTGGACCCTTGTATGCTCATTAGCAATTATGATGTTTTTTAATTCCAGTTCTTATCTATCCTTTCAAGTTATTCTCTTTAGGCCAAAAAATCAGTAGCTTTTTTCATAAATAATAATTCATTTCAAAAGTTAGAATGGAGCGTCTGGTACTGCATCTTCAGATAACTAAGACTCTTTGTCTTCCATGATTTCACCATTCGATCAGCTTTTAGAAGTGCTGCTCTCTTGAGGACTGCTTTACACTGATGCTTGTTCCAGATAAACAAATTCTCAAATCACAGCTGGAGGTGAGTGTTTGCCTCTGCGGTAAACTCATCAGAAGCATATTGTCTTCATCTTTTTCTTGCTTTTGCTTTCAAATCTGTCCTCCGCTGAATCCCTTTCTTTTGTTTGTTTTGTGGTTTGATAGGGTATATTAATGGAACAGATGCGGTAACAGTGTGAAAATATACTTGATGTACTAAAGCTTCATTTAGAAACTGTTCTTTCTATAACTTTGTAGAACTGCAATGTCTCCATGTACTAGTAACTGAAGCCTCTGAGATCCATAATGATTGTTACCAGTTCTATGTGACATAGATACCAGTTAGGAATGTGTTCCTTATTTCAGCACTTCTGCGAAGGAGAGAAATAGCAGGAAACTATAAATTGAAATATTTATGCAGGTATCTTTGAAAAAATGACTAACAATATTTGCGAAACTACTTTTCTAATCAAATCTTTGGAAATATTAATATTTGAATATATTGCTCCAAGTTGATGTTTTTTTTTCTTTTAAGATATGTAATATCTATTTTAAATATTTAGAATATGCAAATGTATTCCTCAAATAAAGTTAAGAAAACCACTAGATTTTTTTGGTGATGAGTTATAAGAAACAGAGGTAGAGATTAAAAAAGCTAGTAGAACACTAACAATGTTAAGGACACCTCTATACTTTTGTTGACTATATTAATTCTTGTCCAGATGTCTTTAAAATGTGAGTGATGAGACACAAATCCTTTATGGGGAGGACAAAATGCTTCTGAAAACCAATGCTCCCTTAAGCTGCAGGCATACATGTCTCTCTACCTGATTAACTATTCATTTCTGTACATGCATTATTTAAGATTTATGAAGGTCCTGTGGCCTATACTGACCAGTCAATTCAGTGCTGTGTTTAAAACTGCATATTCCAGAATCCAATGAATTCCCTTCAAATACTAGCTTTGTGCCTTCCTGACAAAATGTCCTAGGGAAAGTCAATTAGTGTCTCCCAAGTTTAAGGGTTCATAGATAGAAGGTGAAAAACAGAATAGGATTGATATGAACATTAAATGAGGATATTCCCATAGGGCTCATAGTGAAGAGTCCGGCACATGGGAAAGATATTCATTGTCACGGAAAAATCAATCTGACATGTTGCCCTCTTGCTACTTAGAATTTCAGCAGAGTGACCATCGTCCTTTATCAGTAAAGCTGTCAGCAGTATGTGAACTCACATCAAGGAGAGTATACAGTCACTAGAGAGGAAGTAGATAGAATCATTCCTATTTGTAGATTCGAGGTGATTATTTATCCATTCTTTTCCCAGCAAAGGCATCCAGTAGAATTGTTTGTTATTTCCATGAGAAAAACTTATATTAGAAGTTACGATCTCTAGTATAATTTCTAAAATTAGAACAGGACAACAGGAAAGAAAAGTGGATATAAATGCTCCCTACACCTCCAACAATTATTGCCGGAAGCGTGTTATAATTGAACAGAAAAATTGCTATATTAAAAATTCATAACTCAGCACATTAAGGCTTTATATAGCCTAAATAGCTAATTAATTTATGGAGTCAATCCAAAATATAAAATTATTGAATATGAAATATGATTAGTCATTTATTTTTAATATCAAGTTTGACAAGATATAATTCTCTCATTTGTTTTGAGCTATAAATTAAGACAAAACAGAATCAAAGAAAAGTGTTTCTGTTAAAATATAAAAAGACAGAATAAGTGTATGTTTTAGGGTTTCACACTGCTCTTTATAGACAGCAAAGATTTGTTACTTTGAATTGAGATATAGAAATGAAGTGCCATATCATTAGATAGACTGAAATAAAGAATAAGGGATAAAGACATACATAGGGTCCCATCTAATGGTGAGAGGCTAGGGCCAGCAAAACAGCTCAGTGGGTTAAAAGCCTACACTACACAAGCATAAGAACCTGAGTTGAAGTCCTAGCACCTAGAGTGTAAGGACACAACTGTCCCCTGAAAGCCATTCTCTGACATCCACACAAGCATCATGGCAAGAGTATGTCCACCCATGGTGATAAGAAGCTCTAAAAGAAGCTCTTTGGAAAACTTCAAAACTAGACACATATCAGCCTCGTTCTTGGCAAGAGCTTTGATTAAATTTTAATTAATCTTGGTTAAATTTAAAATAAATCAACTACATTCAGGTACTTGTTTTAGCTTTGAAAAAAATGGCTGTGCTACCTCGGGTCATGCAGTTTATCCTCTCAGTTTCCACAATGCTTCATGTGTGCAATGATGACAACAATGATGTCCTGTGATAGTGTAAACACTCTGAACACATATGAGGGCTTATGAGAGCCACACCCTTCCCAGCTCTCATTCAATGAAGCACTCAGAGGCTGGACCTTGGATGCTATATTTAAATAGACTCCATATCCATGTAGTTCTTCTTCTTCTTCTTCTTCTTCTTCTTCTTCTTCTTCTTCTTCTTCTTCTTCTTCTTCTTCTTCTTCTTCTTCTTCTTCTTCT
>CABHPR010147891.1:0-44218 GCA_902168415.1 Peromyscus melanophrys | reverse complement strand
CTTCTTCTTCTTCTTCTTCTTCTTCTTCTTCTTCTTCTTCTTCTTCTCTTCTCCTCCTCCTCCTCCTTCTTCCTCTTCCTTTTTCCTTTTTTGGTTTTTCAAGACAGGGTTTCTCTGTGTAGTTTTGGTGTCTATCCTGGATCTTGCTCTGTAGACCAGGCTGGACTTGGACTCACAGAGTTCCAACTGGCTCTGCCTCCTGAGTGCTGGGATTAAAGGAGTGAGCCACCACCGCCCAGCACCCATGTAGTTCTACTGAACCATAAGAAACAAAGGAGTCTAGAGTTTCATTACTGACAGATTAAAAAAATGTGAGTTGCTTGGTGGCATGGATCAATATTAATAAAATCAGTATGTGTTAGGATCAGAATTTAGAGATGTAATCATTTTCTAAAAATTAAAAGATATAATAATCTAAAACCATTTAAATGGAATAAAAAACAAATAGTATGTAATATAGTGTGTTATTATTTAGCTCTCTCACAATTGAGTAAAAATGAAAAATGTTTTCTTAAATGTCCTTTGGCCATTTGAGATTCTTCCATTGAGAATTTTCTGTTTAGCTCTATAGCCCATTTTTTAATTGGATTGCTTGGTGTTTTGATGTCTAGTGTCCTGAGTTCTTTATATATTTTGGAGATCAGCCCTCTATCACATATGGGGTTGGTGAAGAGCTTTTCCCATTCTGTAGGCTGTCATTTTGTCTTATTTACTGTGTCCTTTGCCTTACATAAGCTTCTCAGTTTCAGGAGGTCCCATTCATTAATTGTTGCTCTCAGTGCCTGTGCTACTGGTGTTATATTTAGGAAGTGATCTCCTGTGTCATTGCATTCTAGACTACTTCCTACTTTCTCCTCTATCAAGTTCAGTGTAGTTGAAGAAAGGGAAGAGGGATTCTATGAACAAGAGGCATTAAGATTATCATGGGGAAACCTATAGAGACAACCAACCCAAGCTGTTGGGAACTCATGAACTTTAGACCAAGAGCTGTGGAGCCTCCATGGGACTGGACTAGGCCCTCTGCATAAGTGAGACAGTTGTGTAGCTTGATCTATTTAAGGGACTCCCTGGCAGTAGGATCAGGATCCATCCCTGGTGCATGAGCTGGCTTTTTGGAGGTCCATTACATATGGTGGGACACCTTGCACAGCCTTGATGCAGTGGGAGGGGCCTGGACCTACCTCAACTGAACTTAACAGGCTTTGCTGACTCCTCATGGGAGGCCTTACCTCTTTGGAGGAGGGGATGGGAGGTGGGTTGGGGAAGAAGGCTGGGGGGACAGGAGAAGGGAAGAGAGGGGAATCTGAGCTTGGTATGTGAAATGAATAAAACATTTCTTAATCAAAAAAAGGAATAATGTTTTCTCAAATTCCTAAAATATCAAAGACATAGAAAGCTACACTTATTCTTTAGGTCTGTCAGTACCAAACATCCATAACTTTGTCATTAGGACTTCATTCTTTGCTTTCAAAACCATAAAGAGAACAAGTTTCATAGCCAGACATTTGTAGACACTTTATATATTTTAATAAAGTTAAAAATTATGCAGACATGCTATTTTCTTCATATTATATTAGTTTTCATTCCCAACACACATTCATACTAACTCATCAAAAGAATTAATAGAAAACCCATGTTCTTTACCCAGCATCCCCTCTTCAAAACTGAAATGTGAGCAAATGAGTACAAATCTATTTGAATCAATTCTAGTTGTCTATTTGTCTACATTTTAAAATAAAATTGAAAAGTCTCACACAAAATTTATCTATTATATAGAAAAAGAAGCCAAAGATACAAGGGAAAAGTAATTCAGAAAGTATTCATCCCTAGTCATGTTTTAAATGCCAAGCCAATTCAATGTTCTGGCATTTTCAAAGGTAAATGATATGAATAATAAGTACCCAGATGTTTTTTGATTTTTTTCTTTGCAGGCTAGAACATGTTATTGCTGCTGGTTCAGCTCCTGACAAGGTAAGAAAGGATCCATTTAGCCAAGACCTTAAACAGTCACCAGTAATACTGCATACTTTTTATGGAGTCTGACTACTGTTGAGCAAAGCATGTAGGGGAATCACTTAGAAATAGAAAAATAAGACATCATTAGTCTATAGACATGTTAGGAGCACTCACTGCTCTTTCAGAGGACCTAATTTCAGTTCCTTGCACCCATGTTGGGCAGTCACAACTTCCTGTAACTTCTGCTCCAGGAGATCAAATGCCCTCTTCTGACCTAATATACTCACATAGACATGTACATGCACATAAACAAAATGTAAAAAAAAATGAACAAATGATAAACCATAAAAAATACATTAAAGTCTTGAATTGAGCTAAATGATACTTTCTGATGGCAACTCTATCCTTTCTTTTATAACAGAAATATGTTTGAGTTTTAGAACTTCAGTGTGTGCATCTGATTACCAAAGGAGCACTTGGGGGTAAGCTCCTACGATGTTGAAACAGATGAAGCACCAAGCTGGAGTCTAAGGAGAAGCCTTTCCTGAGTTTGTTTTGTTTCCTTTTGGTGCCAATTCTAGTTCCCCTGAAGTCTACTCAAATTTTTTGACTCTCAGGTTGTAATCCCCTTTGTTCATCAGTTCATCAACTAGTTGTGAACTTAATTATATGCTCCTGTGTAGATAAGTGAAACAAAGAAAAAGACAAAAACAGTTAAATTCCCAGTATACCAAACATTGTAGACCTAGTTTTATCTAAAGCAAAGTTCTAGTTAGAAGACAAATTCAAATTATGAGTTACCTAATTCTAGTGTAGAATTTTCTTTATACCACCAGTCTCATATATAACTGTCCCCATATTTTCATACCCAAACCCATGCATTTCAATTCATTACTTAATCCAAATATCACCATTAATTGGGCTGAGGGAAGAATGTTTCTCAAGAGCACTCTGTGTTCCTTATTTTGAGTCTCTGAAGGACTCGTAGATTGTCAAATGATTACTGGAGCATAGTCCCTTGGAGTTGTGTTTGTTTTGTTCTCTGAACTTTTTTTTCCCACTTGTTATCAATTCTTTGAGAAGTTCATGCATTGCATTTTGAACATACACTCTTCCTCTCCCAATTCATTCCCCAATCACCCTCCAACATGCAACTGTGTGTCCTCTTCTCTCTTTATTTTTTAAACCTCTCAAGTCCTATTTATTGTGCCCATATATGCTGGCACGTGTGGACTTCCACTGGGGCTTGGTTGATTTAGCAAGGCCTATTAAAGAAAACAGACTCTTCTCCCGGCAGCAATAAATTGCCACTGGCTCCCCAGTTAGTGACTGGACTTCCTGTTAGTCTCCCTTCACTGTGATGGGATTTTATCAGTCTTGAGCTTTCATTGGTCATGTGCATGCTGTCACAACTGCTCTGTGTTCACACATACAACTGCCTGGCTGCGGTCAGAAACCACTCTGTCCTTGCAGTCACCCACCACCTCTGGCACTTAAAATCTTTCTTTCTGCCCCTTTTTCTAGGAATTATTTGGGATAATTCACATTTATCTATGCAAACAGTTTCAATTATGTTATTTTGTGGGTTGGAAGGTTGTAAAAAGTTGTCTGCTTCCAAAAATGTCAACTCTTCAAGCCAGTGGGCAGTGGTGGAATTATTCAGTTTGTATTTGCTAAAACTGTGTTCCCCAGTAGAGATTTAATGAATATGTAAGCCTATGTTATTTCCTTGTGAAATCAAGGATGAAATTTAATCTGATTAATAACAAGCATATAAAACCATGTGTGTAAACCTGTTAAGCAACACAACAAACTTTGTTTTGTGAATTAGGACCTAAGTGAATGATCAATTTTGAGAAAATGATCTTTTTTAAAATTATTTCTTTAATTTTTTGAGCTTATAATATAGTTACATCATTTCCCCTATCCTTTTTTACCTCCAGACACTCCCATATATCCTACCTTGCTCTTTTTCAAATTAATGGTCTCCTTTTTCATGAATTGTTCTTATATACGTATTGGTCTACGTGGATTTGTAGATGTTCTTAAATATATAATACAACATTCTTAAACCATATAATGTTACTTGCATGTATGTTGTCTGGGCTATTTCTCTTACTCTCAGTATTCCTAAATGGCTTGTAGTTTTTGTGTAGTGTTCAGGACTCGTGGGCTTCCTGCCTCCCTGCACCCCCATATACTTTAGCCTGTCTATTTTTGTTGTCTTTATTCTGTTCATAATTAGGCAGTCATATTAGTGAGACTTCATGGGTGTTAGCTTCTGAGACTATTAAGAGACACAATCTAATAGCAAACTTGCTGATCCAGTGGCTCTTAGAAACTTTCTGATCTCTCTTCTGCAATGATTCCTGAAACTTAGGTTGTATTTATATTCATCCTTTGAGACTGAGTCTACAATTCTGCATTTTGAAGTTGTGGTTTTCTGTAATGAACTTCATCTATTACAAGAAGTTTCTTTGATACATGAAGACTCCACTTACCTGTGGGTATAAGGACAAATACTTAGAATATAGTTAGGTATTGCGCATTTGGTAAAGTGATAGTTGTATGCTTTCCTCCAAGGTAAAAAATTTACTAGCTAGATTTGGCTAGATTTCCAATACCAGGTATAATTTCTGGTTGAGAAGTTTTTGAGTACAATTAGAGAGAAATTCTTCAAGTTCATTCTATCTTAGTGATTCTTTGAAGACAGAGCATAAAGAGCAGAGAAGACTGGGGGCAGTCACTTTTTAATTTCCTCCTTTTTATTAATCTATAATGCAATCATCAACAAGTCCCATTCTACATTAATCTGTTGATAAATTTTTAAAAAGCCTTCACACAAACATATTTCTTGGTGTCATGATTCTGAAAATGAGAAATCCACTTTGTCAGAAGTTTGGAATTTTTTCTCCTCACTTGTTTCTTTCTATCTTAAAACATCTAGACAGATATATGTATAAGAAACTATAAACTAATTTAAAATTTAGAAAATACCATAGAGGGTAGATTATTGAAATTGCATTTGGAAACTTGTTAAACTTAAGTGAGTAGTCAGAGGACGCCTTTCCTTAGTCTAATTTACACACTGAACTCAAAGTGTGTGTCTGTTTGTGTATAAATTACAAAACTGAATTAAATAATTACTTCCAGCTCCTTATTTAACAATGATTGCCCAATTATTTTAAGGTAAAACCATATTTCTTTAAAGATGGTGCCCATTACTCCATGGCTTATTTTCAGAAACTTAAATACACAGCTTCATGTGCTATAATAATTTCAGTATTCTCTCAATCTATATATAGTCTTTTATTCCTTTTTTTTCTATTTGTAACTACAGAAATGAAATTTTCTCTTTGATAAGAACAAGAATAAAGGCAGTTCTGAAGAAACTTCTTCCCCAGCTCCACCAACAATTCAGAGCCTCAGAGTATGTAATGATAAACTGGAGAAAATAATGTTCTGTCAAAAGTCACATCTATAGTAAAGGATCTGAAGACTGCCTAACCTTGGCTAAAGTAACTGAAAGTATGGAATGTTGTAGGTAAACAATCAAAATTTTCTTGGTCTATCTTAGTCCTTTTTGTAGCTGTTCACTTCTAAATTGATGTAACATCCTCGTGTCTATTAAGGAAAACTCCCAAAATATATTATGCAGCTTACTTTGACCTCTGTTACCCATCATCCCTGAAATTAAGAATGGCTAATAATCCCTGAAACACCTGTTAAAACTATTTTCCCATTTTGCTGTAGTTTGCATAACTAATAGTTCTACCAATGTATGTCAAAAATACTGATTTATGACCTTTGTTCCATGGTTATAAACGTTAATGTAACCTCTTCTATGGTGAAACATAATCATTTAAACTAACTTGAACCAATGTTTTCAGAATGTGGTCACTCATATTTATCTCACGATAAACTATTTTATTACTTCTTTCATGAGGAATTCTTACTTTATATTGACATTTATTTCACCCAAACAATGTATTCACCAACATGACTATCTAAACATAAACTAAACAAGTACAACAGTAATTGATGTATCATATAGATGCAGGAAAGACCACAAGGCCTCAACCCTACACAAAAAAACTACAGGCAACTAAGGAAGTCTGAGAGTGGGAGAAATAGTCTTCCTCAGGGAAGAGCACACCAATCGGGTATCCAATACCAAATGGTCAGCTTTGAAAGCATACATACTAATAGCATTATACAGACTGAGCAGGTTATATTTAGGAATATATCTATATATATAATATATATATAATATATATATGTAAGTATACAAATATGTGTATGTAACAACAGCAATATAAAAGAGGCCATGAGTTTGAATGAAAGCAAGATGGGGTATGTGGAGAGCTTGGAGGGAAGAAAGAAAAGAGGTAAATGATGTGATTATGCCATAATATTAAAAATAAAAGAACTAATAAAAATCTAATTAACTTAATAAAACCAACAAAATATTTAGAATTTTAAAGAATTATCTGATCAATCGTCTGTCTCATTTAGATGACTTATTTCTTATAAAGTGCTTGGTGAAATAAATAATGGAAAATATATTCAATTCCAAGGATTTTTAATGCATTTTAATAGAAATAATGGGCACAAAGAAAGTAACTGGAATCTACACTGACTAAAATAAAAGCAATATAGTAAAAAATGAATGACAATTTCTACACAATTATAAAGAATTCCATATGGGTAACACTCTTTCATTGTTGGTAGGAGTGCAAATTTGTACAGCCACTAGGAAATCAGTGTGTAGGATCCTCAGGGATATGGAAATTAATATACCTGAAGAGCCAGCAATATTATTCATAACCATATACCCCAAGGAAGCTTTATCTTACCACACAGTCACTTGCTCAACTATATCCATTGCTTCTATAATCATAATAGCCAGAAGTTTGAAACAACATAGATGTTCCTCAACAGATGGACGGATAAAAGGAAGTGTGGTACATTTACACATTGGAGTATTACTTGGCTGTTAAAGAAATGAAATCTCATTACAAATAAACGAATGGAACTAGAAAAATAATCCTGAGTGAGGTAATCTAGATGCAGAAAGACAAACATGATATGTATTTGCTTATATTTGGATATTAGCTGTTAAGTAAATGATAAGCAAGTTACAATCCATAGAAGCACAGACATTAGGTGTAGAGTAAGAGACAGGGTAGCAGGGGTGGATAGACATCCCTAGGACAGAGAAATAGAATAGATAGTTATGGATGATGGATGGGGCGATGGGACCAAAACAAGAAGATCAAGTGGAGGAGGGGAAGAAAGATTGGAACAAGGGAGGGAATAAGGGAGAGACAGGTAGAATTAAGGGTCATTTGAGAGGTAGTACAGTAAAAGCTTCCTAAAATATATACAGAGATAGAGGCGGTTTAAAAGAAATCACCGAATAGTGGGGGAGACAGAGCCTCAACTGGATATCTCTTGTCACCAAATGAACTGGGATTTGGGTTACATCCAATTGAGATGTTGGCCAAAGGGGTCCCATGGGAGCCTCCAAACAAACCAGGCTGTTGCCAAGGCTATATGTTGCACTTCACAAACTGATGGCAAAGCCTTATTGCTGAAGACAACCCCTACACAATTCATTGAACATGGAGAATTTGAGCAGGGGCCTACATAGAGCCTTCACCAGTATGTGGTAGGATCTTTGATACAGGAATTTATTCTGCATGCTACAAAGGAGAAATGCAAACACCAACCCAAAACAAGCACAAACCCTTTGATCTACAGTGGTGACCTGTCTGCAAGATATGCAGTGGTGGCACAAAGCTTGTGGGAGGAACCAACCAACAGCTGGTTTGAGTAAAGGCCCACTCCTCAAGACGGAGCCCATACCTGACACTGCTTGGGTGACTAAGAACTGTAAATGGAGACTTCTCTCTGTCCCACCCTGTCCTGCAGTCACTTCTAAAATAATCACTCAGAGGCTTAATATTAATTACAAACTGCTTGGCTGAACAGTTCCGGCTTATTACTAATTAGCTCTTACTACTTAAATTAACCCATTTCTATTTATGTATTGCCACGTGGCCATGGCATTACCAGTCTGCTAGCATCTTGCTCCCTGGCTGGCTGGCTTCTCCTGACCCCACCCTTCCTCTTCCCAGAATTCTCCTAGTCTGGTCACCCCACCTATACTTCCTGCCTGGCTACTGGTCAAACAGCATTTTATTAAACCAATTTGAGTGACAAATCTTTACAATGTATAAGAGCATTATCCCACAGAAAAAAAATCTCAGATTAGATTGCACTGGGACATAGGGCAAAACTAAATACCACTGTTCTAAAAACAAAACAAAACAAAAATGTAGCAATAAAATGACTCTAAGTGACATTCTGCTATACTCATAGATCAGGTCTTGCTCAGCTATCATCAGAAAAGCTTCCTCCTGTAACAGATGGGAACAAATACAGAGATCCACAGCCAAACAATATGCAGAGAATAAGAGATCTTGGAACACTAAGCCCTAAATGGGGTGGCTTCATAAAGTTCCTCCCCTCAGGGCTCAGAAAATCCTGTGGAAGAGGAAATAGAAACAATGTAAAAGCCAGCAGGAATGGAGAGCCTCAAAGAAACAAAGCCTTTGGAACAAATGGGATCAATACACATATGAACTCTGAGCAGCATGCACAGTGCCTATACACATCTGCACCAGATAGGGTCCTAGAGCTGAAAGGAAAAGTGGATCCAAGCTCCCACATCTAACCTACAAGTTATCTCCAATTGATAATCACTTGCAAATGAAAATTAAGTTTCTTCCAAGGGAGTCTCACCAGGCAAATAAAGGACTCTTAAGGGTAGGCTGCATGCCAAGCAGTAGATGGCCAATAAAAAACGAATTCAATTGTTGTGAGATATTTGATTACATTGTGTGAAGATGTGCCATTGTGATTGGTTTAATATAGAGCTGAATGGTCAATAGCTAAGCAGGAAGAAGTTAGGTGGAACTTTTTGGGACAGATAGGTCTTGGGGAAGGAAAAAGAGGGAGTCACCAGCTGGACACAAAGGAAACAGGACATATAGGAGGACAGGTAAAAGCCATGAGCCACTTGGCAGCACATAAATTAAAATAAATGGGTTAATTTAAATTATTATAGCTGGTGGAACAAGCCTAAGCTAAGGTCAAGCTTTCATAATAATAAGTCTCCATGTTGCTATTTGAGAGCTGGCTGGACAGAAAAAGGTTCGTTACACTCAGTGGCATCTTTAGTGGTTTGTTGTCTTATAACGTTGTGTTAGAACTCTTTCTTCTTTTAAAAAACATATGTAGCCGGGCGGTGGTGGCGCACGCCTTTAATCCCAGCACTCGGGAGGCAGAGGCAGGCGGATCTCTGTGAGTTCGAGGCCAGCCTGGGCTACCAAGTGAGTTCCAGGAAAGGCGCAAAGCTACACAGAGAAACCTTGTCTCGAAAAAAACCAAAACAAAAAACAAAAAAAAAAAAAAAAGAAAAACATATGTATATGTGTATTTATATATTATATTTCTATACACAACATGTTTCTTTAAAACGCACATCTAATTGTTTATTTTCTTTTGCCCTACAGTTTCTTCGTGCATATATTATGGCTTCCTGTTCGGTGGCATTCCTGAGTGGGTGAACTAACGGGTCTCTGTTTCTTGTGCTTTCTCTTGAGCTTCCTTCTTTTTGTTTTGCTCAGTTCTGATGTGTTAGTGAATGTTTTATCTTATCACATTTTACATTATTTATTTTTTTCTCTTCTCATTTTACCCTGTAGATCCTTTGTGTATAAGTGATGGCTTCTAGTTTAGTGATTTTATGGGATTTCTGAGTGGGCGAAAGAGTAGGTCTCTATTTCGTGTGCTTTTTCTTGGGCTCTTTTCACTCTGTTTCTTTGTTTTGTCCTATTCTGGTGTGTTGGTTTTTGTTTATCTTATTATATTTGTATTTTATTATTATTCCTTAGAAGCCTGTTTGTTTCCTAATGAGAGAGAGAAAGGGAGTGGATCCAGATGGGAGAACATGTGGGGAGAAACTGGGAGGAGTAGAGGGAGGGGAAACCATAATCAGGATATAATATGTGGGGAAAAATCTATTTTCAGTAAAATAAAAAATATTTTGAAAAAGAAATGTTTGTAAAGAGAGTAGAAGAATGAAAAAATAGGATCACGAAGTTAATCTGAAAGACTGACTAAGGAAATTAGTGGAATGACTGATATAATGAGAAAAATGGTACAGATGTTTTATTTATATTCAAGGATGTACAGCATGAAGAAAAAAAGCCAAAACAGTAACACCATATTATGTGTAAAATGTTCCTCACAACAGCCTTATGGACAAAGGGATATATTTCAGAAGTTTGTTGAAGGGAAAGCAAATGTAGCCAAGTGAGATGAAAGGAAAATGATCAAAGGTTGCCCCTGATTTGCTTGCTTGAAGGCAGGAACAATAATAAGTGGGAAAGATGAACCAAGGAACCTATTTTCTCCTTTATTTCCATTTGCAGACAGCCAGAAATGCAATTTGATTAATGACAGCTCCCAGAAGAACAGGTCAATATATATATAGATAGATGAAATAATATGAAATATGTACAGTTGTGATTAAAATCAAATGATGGATGACTACAAACTTCTATTTAAAAAATGAACTGTTCAAATAAGCATCCAAAGAAGAGAATGTCAAAGAAAGAAGAGATGGCTAAAACAATAAAAGCTTTTTACTAAAAGGGGAAAAAAATGGACAAAGGCTGTGGATGAAGCTGAGGGTGCAGAGTTCTCGCATGAACCAAAACCCTGGGTTCACTCAACCATTGCGGAGTAGGGAGAGGAGTTTTGAAAAACTGTGAGGTCGAGGTACTAAGATCGATTTTTAAAATGGTTTCTAAGTCAGTGTTTTTAAGAAAAGAATTATTGAATTGGATTTTAAAGAATTATTCATAGTAGAAAATATAAAGACTAAGATTTTTAAAATGTTTATATATATATATATATATGTATAATATGTGCTTTGTTTGCAAGTTTGTTTGCATACTATGTGCATGCCTGACTTCTGCAGAAGTTGGAAGAGGGAATCAGATACCCTGGAACTGGAATTACAAATGGTTGTGAGCTATCATGTGTGTGCTAAGAACAAAACCCAGGCCCTCTAATAGAAAAGCAAGTGTTCTTAACCAACAAGCCATCTCTCCAGCTCCAAGTAAGATATTTAAAAAAAAATAACAAATGCCATTAAAAATAATGTTTTAAGTTAATGAGATGGCTTAGTCAATCAAAGCTCTTGCCACCAAACCGATGGCCTGAATTGGATCACTGGGACCCACATGGTGGAGGGAAAGAACCAAATCCAGCGTGCTGGACTTTAACCTTAATATCGCCACCCTCCACCGTTCCCCGCTAAAAAATTGAAACCTTCACACTGGGTGTGGTCACACATACATGTTCATTCATTCATGCACTCAGGTGGAGAGAAATGATAACCAGGAAGTCAAGGACATCTTGCACTATATAGTACATTTTAGAGCAGACTGAGCTACATGAAGACCTTGTCTAAAAGCAACAACTCACTTTTTTGTTATATGAACTGTAGTCTGTGTTAAAGCTTTTCATCTTAAATAAACTTCCAAAGAGCAGACAAATATTTCTATCATGTCACATTAGAATGGCGGAACACCTTGCACAGCCTTGATTTAGGGGGCGGGGCTTGGACCTGCCTCAGCTGAATGTGCCTTGTCTCCCCATGGGAGGCCTTACCTTTTCAGAGGGGATGGGGAGTGGGCTCCAGGTTGGAGGGAAAGCTGGGGGAGAGCAGAAGGAGGGATGAGGAGGAGGGGGAGATCTGTGATTGGTATTTGGAAGGAATAAAAAATTTCTTAATAAAAAAAAAGAAAGAAAAACCTACTAAAATTTTTAAAAATCTCTTTTTTTATACAGAGGACTGCAAAGTCAGTTCTATGGAATTTTATGAATTTTGTCTTTTATGGTCAACTTTATTAGATTGATGGGGAACACACTCTCACGGGCCCTCTGGCAGTGATTATAGATTTGATATGCTATATTTGTCAAATATTCCAATATTTCACACAAGCTATTAATATTAGCTCAGAATGTAATATCCCCGAAGTACTGCTTCAGTGACTTTTTTCACATAAAGATTTTATGAACTTCAAAGTAAGACTGATATACTTTCAGCACTTCCTCCACATTTACATATGAATTTATGGGGTAGATTATTGACAATTTAGAGTATATTATGTTAGATAAATTTGTAAGTAGTGGCAAGCCTAAATAGTAACTGTTATAATTTGTTACTTATCATGTCAGTAGTGGTAACTTTAAAATTAGGTCTATTTTCCACATTATTTATCTATCACCCCTTCATTATTACTAGGAATCTAAATTGTGAGGTGATTCGCCAAGGCCATTCTCTGACATTCAAACTGAACAACTGCTGTTGTTTCCAAGCAAACCCATTCAGTGAACATGAGGTAAGTCTAAATACAACATTTTCATAGGTCCTCTTGCACAAACAATTTAGCCATCTCACCAGAGTGTTTTATCTCTGGTAACAAGGAAAGTGAGTGATAATTTGTTGTAATTTTAAGAGCGTGCCCCTTAGGAGTTCTGTTTGCCACAGCAGCTTTTGAACCATTATGAGAGAAAGCCACACTATCTCAGTTACTGCCTACAGACTCCAGACGCATTGCTTTTTGTCTTTGTTTTGTTCATAGCATTCTGGGTGAGTGTAAGAAGATCTTAGACAACATTTTGTGCATAAATTATTATTAACAGCTAATGTTCAGAACAGATTTTAAAGCACTAAGATGCATGCATTTACTGTGCTTCTCAGAGTGTTAGATTTTTCTTTTTGGTGTAAAAATGCTTATTTTAAACTCATAATTACCACTCTTACTGATGTAATAATTCTACACTTGAATAATCAAAACGCAAACACTGAAATGCCTATGAGTACTCACTATAACATTTTAAATCATGTAAGAAAATCTAAAAAAAAAAAAAAAAAGAAAGAAAGAAAGAAAAAGAATCCATCACACAGAATGCTGAAGTGAACTCTAACCATAGGTTATTATTGTGCAATTAAAAGTTACTTCAGGCCACTAGAGGATTGTCCATAGTTGTAATCAACTTCTAGAGGGAGCACTGCCCTACACTCACTGTGACCCCAGCCTCTGCCACAAAAGGTACAGAGAAATAAGATAGAAAATAGAAAAAAATCATGATACAAGTATAAATGAAAAAAAATACAAAGAATAAATGAAATGAGTTGGTTTTTTGAAAAGATTAACAAGACTGGCAAACTTTTATCCAAATCAACCAAAACAATGAAAGATTAAAACCAAAATTAATAAAAATCAGAGATGAAAAGGGAAATATTACATCAGACACCAAGAAAATCCATTGTGGAACCCCTGGCAATGGGACCAGGATCTATCCCTAGTGTATGAGCTGGCTTTTTGAAGCTCATTTGACATAGTGGGATGCCTTGCTCAGTGTTGACTGGGGAGGGGTCTTAGTCTTATCTCAACTTAACATGCCAGGCCTTGTTGACTCATCATGGGAAGTTTACCCTTTCTGAGGAGTGGATGGGGTGGCTCTGAGTAGTGTGTGGGGTAGGTTAAGGGAGTAGGTGGGACCGGAGGACCGGAGGAAGGGGAACTGTGGTGGGTATGTAAAATGAACAAAAATATAAACTGGAAAAAAAAGAAAAGAAAAAATCCAGGATGTAGTTCCAAAACCTTTATTCCATGAAATTAAGATATCTAAAAGAAATGGGTGAATTTTTTTAATGCACATGGCATACCAATATTAAAACAAGAAGCGATAAAGCGATACACAGATCCAGCACCAGCAATTAAACTGAAAGAACAATAAAAGTAATCCCATAAACGATAATAATAAAAAACAAACCAACAGGTCCAGGTCCAGATCGATAGATTTACCACAGAATTCTACCAGACCTCTATGGAAGAACTGAAATAAATGTTTCCCAAACTGTTCTATAAAGTAGAAGAGGTGAGAATGATTCCAAGTTTTTTATATGAATCTAGCATTACACTTGATACCTAAACCAGATAAGACAATAACAAAAAGAAAATTGTAGTCCAGTCTCCCTGATAAGCATAGATCCAAATATTCTCAATAAAATACTTAAAAACTAAATTCAAAAGCACATAAAAAAGGTCTGTCACCACAGAAGCTAGAGAAATCACTCCAAGGTTAATAGAACTGGCAGTTCTTGCAGAGGATCCCCATTCACTTCCCAGAACCAACATGGTGAATTATAATTACCTGTAACTCCAGTTCTAGAGGAACCAATGCCCTCATGTAAAAATATGTTTAAAATCTTTAAAAAAAAATCATTCAACATGGTCAAGTTACCCTCATCCAGGAGATACAGAATAATGTATATATATATATATGTATGTATATATATATTTATATATATATACAGAATAATATATATATATATGTCAATAAATACAATCTACCACATAAATACGCTAGAGGACAGGATCACCATGATCATTTCACTAGGTGTAGAAGAGACCTTTGACAAAATCCAACAACTCTTCATGATAAAAGTCCTGGAGAAATAAAGAAATCAGGAGACATATCACAATGTAATAAAGGCAATATACAAGTACATAGTGAGCTGTGAAGGCAATACAGACCCCATCTTAGGGTAGGGCCACTATCTTAGACAACCTGCTGTACTCAGTTCCAGGAAGGACCTCAGGAATGTGCCATGACAACTCAAATAGATACAGAGCATTATGCTCCTGCAGACATTCTGTCTTTGGTTTATGGCCCTTGAAGATATCTAGATAACCCTGTTGAGCAGTCCAGATAATCCTGTTCAGCAAGTTGTGGTTCCCTGCCAAGAAGTCTATATACAGTGGTTTCAAATGTGGTTTCATGTCCAAAGTTTAAACCAATAGTTTCAAAAAATCATTTTGCCCCATATCCCTTCTACCCAATCCCAAGTTGCCAATTCCCAGCTTTTATAGGTTTTTCCCTATAAAAACTCTCTACACCTGGGCTCACAGCCACCACCACATTTCTTTCCATCTGCCACGCAGTGGCCCAGGTTGAACCTGACAATGAAAGGACCCTTATGTGCTTGCATTGGAAACCGGCTCCTTGGTGGTCTCTGGCAGTTTTGCGAAACAGGTACAGCAATGAGCATAGGAGATAGAACTGAGAAAGTTCCATCTCTGGCTGAAGAGTTACTGACAATTAATATGTTGCTGAGGAAGAAATAGTCAATTATTGGGGGGGGCATACAGCCTGTATATGAGGCTTCCATTCCTCTAGTAGATGGTCCTAACATCCATGAACATGCTGACAGCACCAAGTGAATATGGTGTGTTTAAATAAAGAGTGCTTGATTTTGCAATAAATGGAGTCCATTACCCAAACCCACAACCAACCAAAATGTAGACTTGTGGGGCCCAGTCCTAAAGGATACCTCTACAATTCAACTCCTGGACTGGACCTAAGGCTCAGAGATCATTTGGGAGAGGAGACAGGGAAAGTGGAGGGAGTACTGGGTGGAAGAGAGAGAGGAGAGACTTCTGTCTGGATGTATCATCTGAGAGAAGAATAAAGAAAAAGGAAAAAAAGAAAAAGAAAGAGGAGACAGACTGTAAGAGCCGGAGAATCAGGGAGATTGTCTCTCCTAGTAATTTCAGAAGCTGCTTGCATGATTCTCATCAACATCATTGCCTAAAACAGAAGCTGAACAACAACAATAGATTTGCTAAAGTGAGTGCAGAATGCCCATGAGGCCTCAACCCTATACAAAGAACTACAGACAACTAAGGAATGCTGTGAGCAAGAGTACTAAAGGACACTCCAACTAAAGAGCACTCCAACTGGTTAACTTATTCCAAACTGTCAGCATGAAAACATATAAATGTATAACATTATGTAGACTGAGCAGAATGTAATTATATATATAGGAGAGAGAGAAAAAAAAACAATTAATGAAAAAGGAGGTCATGAATTTGTAAGAGTGCAAAAAGGGGTATATGAGAGGCTTTGAAGGGAGGAAAGAGAAGGGGGAAATGATATAATTATACTATAATCTCAAAAATAAATAATTTAAAAAGAGTGCTTGGATTTGCAAAGAAAATTTGTGTGGGACATGAAAAGGAATTGAAGGGATATATTTGTAGATGCCATTTTATCAAAATACATAGTATCCATATATGAAATCCTCAAACAATAAAAATAAATTTCAATACATTTTGGTTCTTTGGAAATCATTCTTAGAATATAATCTTATATTACATCAAAGCTGATGAATGAATATAAAACATGACTTAAACGATGCTAAAACTTACATGTAAAGATATACTAGAACCACATTCTATTAGTGATGTCTTATTTTGAGGGGGCAGGTATTGTGAATGATCATTTCCTTATCTCTACTTGCTTGATTTACAAACTGAATCTATTCGGCACACATTTTTCAAAAACATACTACTTTTTGAAAATTGCCATTGCACTTAATATAGACTTAACAGTTATTTTACTATAATTTATATTTATAGTAGGTAATCTCTGTGAATATATGTAGTTTTACTTTCTTCTAAATGTGGAAGTGAGAGACAGTATAAAATAAAATCACAATTATTGCTGTTTTTATTAAAAATAATTATGGAATATCATGCTTCCTGATGCATGAACTTCATGCACTCTGAAAAAAAGGGGATAGTACAAAGTCTATGAAACATGGCATGAATGATGTACATTCAGAAAACTCATTGTCTTATTCCTCTAAAATACTTAAATAGTTTAATTTGAAATATGAGTGTTCAAGGACATAATGCAATAATTTCTACCTTAAAATTCACAAAAAATAGAAGAGATTTCAGTGTTTTTGGTAAAAGATCCAGTATTTGAAAACAAAGAATTCATATTGTATACTAGAAATTGGAGGTATTTTTTTTCATTAATGTGAATCCATTATGAATGTCAACCTGAAAATCTCCTAATTGTGTATCAAGATCTCTCCACGCCTGTAACAGCTCTTAATACTGACATGACAAATCACCACACTCCTGATGGCTTAAGAAAAACAGTTTATTGCTGCACAGTCATGAACACTCACATTTGAACCCATCAGCAGAAGTGTACTCTCTTTGTCTCCAGGGAAGAACTCTGTCTCTACATTTACTTTCTGGAAGTTTCTAACAATCCTAGGATTACAGCTTTATATTTATAATTTTTCTTTATTTTTTTTGACAAGTGTGGCTGCTCACTGCCTTATTTGTCAAACTTCCTTCTTCTAATAAGTACCCTTTAAGATATTATATAATATGGACATAAGAATATAATTTACTAGGACATTCTTCCAGCAACGTGAGCATATATTTTTAAGAGACATAAATCAAACCATAGTACCCCATTTTTTCTTTCTTTTCTTCCTTTAATAACACCACCCACTGCAATACATTGTCCCCCTCTTACCCATAATATTATCTATCATCTCCTTGATGGGTTTATTGTTACTGGAGGTGGAGCTTTATGTCCTTTATATACCTGATCATACCTAGCAGTCGCTTCCCAAATTAGCACTCAGAGGCTTATATTAATTATAAATGTTTGGCCAATGGCTCAGGCCTATTACTAGCTAGCGCTTACATTTAAACTAACTCACATTTATTATCTATGCTTTGCCATGTGGCTTGTGGCTTGTTACCTCATTTTCTACATCTTGCTTCCTCAGCAGCTGGCTGGCGGCTGCCCTGATTCCATCTTTCTTCATCTCCATCCTCAGTTTGATTGTAGTGCCTAACCTTATCTTGCCTTGCCATTGGCCAAAACTGCTTTATTATCAGCCAATGATAGCAACACACATTCACAGAGTACAGAAGGGCATTCCACAGCAGTTTATATCTCCATGATCTATTTTAATACTATCACCTCCTTGATGTGTTCATCTCTCCATGTTCTATTTCTGTTAAACACTTACAGTTTCATGGCCCCAGGACTTGATTCTGAGATTATTCATCTTTAGAACCTCTGCATTTAAATACTTTGGGTGACTTGATTCATCCCCATACTTTACACACATATACAAAACTTTGCATTTTGTCATGCCTCACTTCATGGTACTGTGTTCTAATTTTATGTATTGCTATGCTCCTCTTTATCATTCACTCACTCTTTGAATGATTTAAAATTATTCACATTTTCAAATAGTATCTACAAATAGAAAATTCATATATTTCCAATCTGAATCTGGATCCTGAACCTCGGCCTCCTTTTCCACATGTCTATAAGATGTGAGAGAAGTAGTTGAGGACAAAGGGAAGATAAGGACATGTATAAGGATGGTGTATGATGTCAACTCTTTGAAGAAGCATGGTTGTGAAGGCTTGGTAGCTCTATAGGGAATGTGAAGGCAGAGATAATATTTGCTTTTTTTAACCATTTGTGTTTTATTTGGGTTGAGAAAGAGAATACTGAATGATAGTTTCTTCAGGATTTAATTAAAAGAAAATAAGATTGTTGATGACAAGCAGAATCTTAATGCAATAGGAGATGGACTCCAATCACTTATGAAAAATTTGATCTCCAGAGAAAGAATTGTGCCTCTGAGATTGAAATAGAAGATTTCTTTCCCTGAAAGACTTGCAAATTCAAATAATTCAAATGGATTGTAGGAAATGGAATGCATCTGTTGTTTCTGTAAAAAAAATATAAAGGGAAAGGAAGGTCATCACTGATTTGTGGATTTGAACATATGTAGTTTGTGAGCAGTGAAGAGAATTAGAAATACTTTCCTCAGAAATTGAGAGAACGATCTAAGTCTAGAAACAAAAGACTATTTGGTGGTGTTGGTGGCCAAACTGCCATCAGAAATTGTATTGGTCAGCTTTCTACAGTTTTGACCAATTGCCTGAAGGAAATAAACATAAAGGTAGAAAGGTTTATTTTGCTTGTGGTTTCAGTCTATGGATATTGGCTTTAGATCTGTGGTGGGACAGAACTGCACATCATAGATGCTTGTCCCAGAAAAGTGGCTCATCTTATAGTATCTAGTGAATAAAGAAGAGAGAGGAATAGGCTGCAACCCAATAATCTCATGGTGGTCTTAATGAAAAGTGTCCTCCAGAGGCTCAAGTATCTGCCCATTCAGTCCTCAGTTGGTGTTAATGTTTGGAGGATGTCACAGAACATCTAGAAGGTACAGCCTTGGAAGAGGAAGTATGTCATGGGTGGTGAGTACTGAGAGTTTATAATCTGGCCCCACTTCCAATTTGCTTTGTTTCACGTTTACAATTGGTGATGCTATCTCTCAGTTTCCTGCTTCAGCTCCCATTGCCATTCATTCACTGTCATTATTGGACTCTTCCTCTGGAACTGTAAATTAAAATAAACTGTATCTTCTACAAGCTGATCATCATGTTCTATCACAGCAACAGAAAAGTAATTAATAAAATGTTCTAAAGTGGAATGCCCCCAAAGATGAGATTTTTTTCAACTGTCACATACCAAAAATATCTACCACCTCTAACAGTATTATCAGCTGAAATCAAGTCTATAAAACATAAAGTTTGAGGGGATGTTTAAGATTCAAACTATAATGAGACTCATACATTCAGGACAATACCAACATATCTGTATGCCTAATACCTTGTCCCAGTGAAGACTAATAATATACTGCTAAAGAATTTGGGAATATGGTCACTATCTATGGAAGCTGCCTAGAAGCTGCAAAAGGTATTACAAAGTGACCTTAATCTTGGTGAAGCTATGGCAAATTAGATGCTTAGATCATAACTACTAAGTCGTTATACTCTCTTAGGAACAAACAGTTGTACTCAGGAACTGTGTACAGGATACAAACACAATTTGTTAATTTTCAGTTTTTGTCAGAACTGGTGTGCTCACACTTTTAAAAGTTGTGCTTTTACCTCAATAGAATGCTAGATTATGTAATACTGGCTTAATGAGCAGGAACTTGGAGCAAAGGGATGACTTGAGTGACATTTGATGATCAAGAACACGCAGTAGCCTCAACAAGAGGTACACTATTGCATGTACAGTGATGTCAGTTAAAACAGGGCCAGACACTCCTCCTTTGAGTGCCATGGCTGTGTTCAGTCACCATGGCCTCTCAATTTCCTGTCTTTTCAGTTTTCCTAAGTCATTCACTCACCCGCTAAATGACATGTTTCTTTTTCTTCAGACTTATTTTGACCTGAGATCCATTATGTAACACCAAGTTACATAATGTCTTTGAATATCTCAGCTTTATTCCATTATGAGAAGATTCATAATTAATTCCCATATGGCAATCTTAATTTTCCTCTTTTCTCTGTTCTTGGAATATAGATTGCCAAACCACTGCAGTCTTATCTCTGCTATAATAAAATTAGTTTATCATGGAGATAGTTCATTACCATAATTAAATTTAGAAATGTCATAATTTCTTAGTTTTTCATGGTTTTATAACAATTTGTTAATTTTAGTTTGCAACCAATTAGTGAGAAGAAAGGTAGGAAGGCTAGTTTTCAAATCTACAGACATACGAATATGAAGTCAAATGGTCTCCCTTTACATTTATGAGCAACTTCTGCTGGAATAGGTGCAAGTGACTTATTGTTAATTAGTACATTTTGTGCAAAGTAAACACACACCATTTTAATTGTAGTACAAATCCTGTCTGTCTAATTACCCTGCTTTACACAAAGTAAGCATATATTGCTCCTAACTACAGTTAGGAGCAATAATAAATCTTAAAGGTAGTAATAATTTTAAAACGAAGCAAAACTGTGTATACAACCTTCCCTTGCTTGAGTTTCCTCAACTGTAAGGCTTAAATGCTGAGAAAAGAAAAACTGATAATTTTTCCCCAGTTTCTCAGATTACTTCTTCCTAAAATATTATCAGAATTCTATTTTTAAACAATTTGATTTCCTTAGAAACTTATTGTTCTTTTTTTAAACCACTGAATTTACAAGATTAGATGTATTTTTAAAGGTGTTTTTACAAAGATCTGAAGGGTTTTTCTATTTCTTAATCTTTTTTCTGATCTCTTAAATCTACCCAGATTTTGTTATGCATCAACGGTTTCTCTCCTGGATACACAACAAAAGACTGTAAAGCAGGACTAATCCATTGCCTATACTCACATAAAGATCACCAAGAAGTCTTATTCCTGATCTTCCACAAGGACATCATCCCAGCCATGTCACAGATCAGTTCTGGACCCACTTTCGATTAGTACCCTCATTTTAAAGCACTGACAGAATGCTACAGTAGCAACAGCTGTGATGAAACAGCATTCTTCTTTTCACTGAGGCCTCGTGTATCACCAATATTTCTTGCCCATTTCATTTAATTTTTGTGAACCTATCAGAAGTACATTTGCAGGATAGCATCTACGCTGGTCAAAGGCTTGTTAGTAAGACTCTGAGACGAGTGTGTGAGTTTCCATTATTCTGCTTCCAGATCTAGGCGTGCTTAAATCTTTCTGAGCCAGGCTCTGTTAGCCTTGGGAAGATAGTAAGAAA
Organism: Peromyscus melanophrys; assembly: GCA_902168415.1. Taxonomy (NCBI): domain Eukaryota; kingdom Metazoa; phylum Chordata; class Mammalia; order Rodentia; family Cricetidae; genus Peromyscus; species Peromyscus melanophrys. The sequence goes on along the minus strand of CABHPR010147891.1, from coordinate 22,718 downwards.
TGATCATTCCACTCAAGCTTAACTATATGCTGTCCATTAAATAACTATAGAAAAATGGATGTAAAATATTTAGGAAAGAAGTATTAGAATATTTCAAGCAATGCTAATTTTACAGTACCAAGATGTTATATGTATGAATAAGTTTTATCCACAAGGGGCAGTTAGACTTCTCACACTTCTGGTGTTACTTCTCTTCTTCATTGTATAATCAACCCTAGATATCACCTCCTGAGTTTACCACCACCATTGTGCCCCCTCCCCTATCCTGGGGTGAACTGCCTTTCTATACCCCCTGGATTTTTTTTTTTAATCTGCTTCTATGGTCTGGATGTAGTTTGTGTGTCCTCCAAAGGATCATGGGTGGGAGATGTGGACTTTGAGGAGGTAGGGCCGAGTGGGAAGTCCTTAGGTCATTGATATGATTAAGGCAGTTCTTGTGGGACTCCTCCATAATTCTCCTGACAGAGTTGTTATGAAAATATGATGGCCCCACCCACCTCTTTGAAGCTTTCTGTTTTGAGATGTGACTTATTTCTCATACATATGCACCAAACTAGAAATGTTACAACCCAGGAGACTCTCAGAAGTAGCAAGCTTAGTCTAATGCAAATGTCACTGAACTGCCAAACCTCTGATCTAAATAAATGTCTTTTCTTTATGAAGTTTGACCTCGTCATTGATGATAGCACAAAACAGACATGTGCATCTTCATCATATTGATTCTCTTATTCATCTTCTAAATCAGAAAATCCTACTTGATTTACTCAAGAGTTTTCTCTTTGTAGATCTTTGCACTAGTCTGAGCACATATGTATAGATAGGCTGCACATTATAACTACCGCTCTTTTTATTAAAAAACAAACAAACAAACAAAACTGGAGGGCAATGTGGTTGAATAAAGTTACAGTGGTGCCTAGCATTTTAAGATAAGCCTATGTGGTTTAAATGCTACACTTTATCTGTTATTGTTGCCTAAAATGCAACTCACTGCTTCTTTAGCAAGAGATCACTCTAAGTAACACACCACACACCGAAGAGATGCTTATAACTAAAAGCAGTAGCTCCTGATTATGGAAAAATTTACCTCCAAGGGTCACTTTAGAATATCTAGAAGAATTTTTATTATTATATTCATGAATGGAAGAACCATTAGATAATAAGATCCTGATGAAAGGATTACAGTGCAAAAGATAGAAAATATCAGTAATGTTGAAGTTGAGAAACTCTGCCTTAAAGCCTTTTATAGTCTCTGGAATAAGACAATTTGAATATTTGAAGGAGGAGGTACTGTGCTGCTGTCCTTGAATGCTAATCTTTCTCAAGCAATAACTTGACACACACTTAAAAGTGCCGTTGTGTCTTGGATATTTACTTCTTTAAACTTTTGCTATGGAAAAATTGTGATTGATAAAACAACTGTTTGATTGCTTTCCAAAAGACAGTTAGACCAGGAATACTTAAACTTCACACAACATAAACATAGTACAATGTGATACATACTAATTTGGTACTTGGATTTTGTATATACAGAAAAATAAAACAAAAACAAAACAAAACAAAACAAAACAAAGCTTTTATTCACAGTCTATAATAGTCTCAAATCTTTTTTTTTTTTTCTGGTTTTTCGAGACAGGGTTTCTCTGTGTAGCTTTGCGCCTTTCCTGGAACTCACTTGGTAGCCCAGGCTGGCCTTGAACTCACAGAGATCCGCCTGGCTCTGCCTCCCGAGTGCTGGGATTAAAGATGTGCGCCACCACCGCCCGGCTAGTCTCAAATCTTAATCAAGTTGTTTTGGTAGATGTTGCATAATGTGGTGTCCAGCAAAGGAGAAAGTATGCATGTTCAGAACCAAGACTGCACCGAAGTCATGTGATGGAACTCACGTGAACACTACCAGAAACATCTCAGATCCATGGTGTGTTGCTTGTGAATTAACTTTTGGCTGTTAAGTTCTCAAAAAAACTTTTTCCTGTTGAAAAATATTTCACAAATACCATATCCAAATATGTGATCCTCAGTGGGGCTGTGACCTGCAAATTAAGAAGCTGGTATTTAAACTATCTCCAGAAAGAAGAGGAAAATCCTGACTCAACCCATTTTTTTTTCTATTTAAAATCTGAAATTCTTTCTGTCCAAAACAGTTAACTACAGTACATGCAAATAGAGACAATTAAAATGTATTTCTGCACATAAAATAAAAGTGTTTAGAGATGATAAATGAAAAAACAAACCCTACTTTCATATGAAGACTATTTTCATAAGTACAAAATAAGCCAAGAGTCAGAAAGATGCTAGAAGTCTTTATTTCCAAGAACAACAAAAATCCAACAATTTAATGAAAATGAGCAAGAGACCCGAACAAGCATTTCTCCAAAGAAATTGAAAATAAGCACATGAAAAGATATTCAACATTGCTAGTAAACAGGAATATTCTGTCAAACGCTTATCCAATATCTCCCACATCCATTAGCATAGTTATTGTAGAATAAAACAAAACAAAACCTAGCCAACCAAACAAATGTTAACAAATTTTTTCAAATGATGTAGAGAAATCAGAACACTTGTATGTTACTGGTGCGAAAATAATGGTTTAGCCTCTGTGAAACATGATTGTGGTTCCTAGAAGAAAAGTAAACACAGAGCTACTGTATGGTTTCTCTGAATGTACACATGAGAGAATTGAGAGCATGACTCACATAATTGTACGCTCGTGTTCATAGCAGTGCTGTTTATAATAGTCAAAATTGGAAGGCAACCAAAGTATCTATCTGTTTATGTATGCACAAGTCCTGCATTGTTCGGCCTTTGAAAGAAAGGAAATTCGGACACTCACTAGAACATGAATCAACCTTGAAGATGTTATGCAAAGTTGGGTAAGAATGTTACAAGATGTCAAATAAGGTGAGCCTACCTCCGTGAGGCACCAAGAGTAGTCAAATTTGTGCAGACAATGATGAATCATGGTTGTCAAGACATAGTAGGAGAAATTAGAATGTTGTTTAACAGTGTAGGGCTTTAGAGAGAAGAATATTGATGGATTCTATAGCAAAATGACTGTAATAATGATGACCAAGGTAGCTGGGTGTGATGGCACATGACTGTAATCTCAGTGCTCAGGAGGCAGAGACAGGACTGGGTGACAGTGTAGCTGAAGTTTTCCAGTGTCCCACCTGGCCCATGGTCAGGACAAATCTCTCTCACCCACCAGTCCTGCAGTCTCTGGGACCCAAGTAAACACACAGAGGCTTATATTAATTAAAACTGCTCAGTCATTAGCTCAGGCTAACTATTGACTAGCTCTTACACTTAAATTAACTCATAATTCTTATTTATGTTTAGCCACGTGGCTTGGTACCTTTTCTCAGTTCTGCCTTTACATCTTGCTTCCTCTTTGTCTGGCTGGCTACTTCTGACTCTTCCCAGAATTCTCTTTTTTGTTTGTCTCACCTATACCTCCTGCCTGGCTACTGGCCAATCAGCATTTTATTTATTAACCAATCAGAGCAACACATTCACAGCATACAGAGTGATATCCGCAACACTTCCCCTTTTCTTTTTTTTCCAAAAGAAAGGTTTTAACTTTAACATAGTAAAATTACATATAACAAAACAATTATCAAGCAAGAATTATAGTTATAATATCCAGTCTATTTGTATTTGGCAAAATTAAAGAATATATCCTATCTATCCTGTATTTGTGAGTCTAAGGTTTCATATCTAACTTATCTTTTATCATAACTAAGGAAATTATAACTATCTAGTCTTTAACTACATCAAAGACCTCAGAAGGATATAATATTACCTAAGTAGACAGGAAGTGCATTATAAGCAACTTTTAAAAATCTAGAATGACAGAGACAGCTGGCTGCCTGGACAGCCATCCAAAATTCCTCTGTAAAGTTGGGGCATTTGTCTTAAGCCCACAGGCCCAGAGTCTCTCATTCACTTTTCTCTGTGTCCTGTAGAATGTCCAGCAGTTTCTTTTGTGAAGCAGGAACCTGAAGGACCATTTTGTCTTGCAAAGTTCAGTGGTCACCTTCCTATGGATCCTGCATGTCCAGTCAATGCAACATTTTTGTCAAGCAGTCCTGGCAAGAACAGTTTCTTGCCCAAATAGCTATTTTTGCCAAGAAGAAGATAAATTCCATCTAGAGTGTCAATGTAGGGCTTTAGAGAGAAGAATATTGATGGATTCCATTGCAAAATGACTGTAATAATGCCACTGAGCTGTACACTCATAAATGACCAAGGTGTGATGGCACATGACTGTAATCTTGGTGCTCAGGAGGCAGAGACAGAACTGGGTGACAGACTGAAATCTGGTCTCATATAATCAAAGTAAGAAGGGGACCAAATAGTATATTTTATGTTATTTGTATTTTACCATGAGAAGTTTCCAGTCCAAACTTGGAAACAACTGAAATGACTATCAACAGTCAGCAAATAAAATGTGATACATGTGCACACAGGAATACCAGATGGCCACAGTGCAACTGCCCAAGTAAATTTCATAGAAATAATATTGAGTAGCCAGATAACCGACATTGTAAAATTACACTTATCTGATAGAGGTCAAACAAAACAAACTAGGATTTCAGCTAAAATCAGAATAATTTATACTGTGTAGGGAGTACTGATAAGAAAAAGGCACTTAAGGAGTCTTTAAGGGCCAGAAATGAGATATAACTCAATCTGAATGGTAGTTACAAAATATCTATATATATGAAAATTCATGGAGGTATATCCTAAGGACCATGATTTTATTGTTTGCATTCTACCTAAATTTAAACAGAAAACAATTTCCCCATGCAAATCAGTCTTTTTTTCCCCCAAGAAACTATCCAAAGACATTTATTTAATGCTTAAAAGATTCAATTATTTAAATGCAATATAAAACAATGTGTTGAGTTTTTAGCTGGAAAATGTCCTCTTAAAAACTGTCTTTCAGCCGGGTGTTGGTGGCGCACACCTTTAATCCCAGCACTTGGGAGGCAGAGGCAGGTGGATCTCTGTGAGTTCGAGGCCAGCCTGGGCTACCAAGTGAGCTCCAGGAAAGGCGCAAAACTACACAGAGAAACCCTGTCTCGAAAAACCAAAAAAAAAAAAAACAACAAAAAAAACCCTGTCTTTCAGTAAAGGTCTGATTGTCTTTCTAGTCAAGGTCATAGTATGATGTGCTGATATGATGCTACTTTTTGGCTGGAACTGTATCATTTTGTTGTTTGTTTTTATTTATATGTGTGTGAGCCTGTGTGAGTTTATATATGAGAAACTTCTGCCCCATGCTCCCTCTGCCATGATATTCTATCTCAACACAGGCTTATAATCAGCAGAAGAGAGCATCATGTACAGAAAATGCATGATGGTTCAGTGGTTAATCACACTCATTGTTCTTCCAAAGGACCTGGGCTCAGATCCCATCATGCTCATGGCTGCTCACAACCCCTGTGACTCCAATTCCAGGGATTCTGATGCCCTCCTCTGGCCTCTGTTGGCTCCTGCATGAATGTGGTGCAAATCTGAGTCCAGAGTCTCAGGGCAGTTTTAACTGTCTAACAAAAACTGACAGTATTCTTACACTCATGCAAAGAGGTCAGTGCATGAGTGTGCGTACTGATATCTTTAAAGAGAGTTGTTGGCTTGAGGCAGCTGAAACAAAGCTAAACAGAGATGCAGGAGGAGTAGGCTCTGCTGAGGCTGCCACAGAGCCTAGTTGTTCTTACAGCTCAGTCATAGGTTAAAGTTCTTAAAGTTACTTCAGGGTAGTTACTCTGGCATACCAATATAGGTCCTATAGAATGCAGGCTTTAAATTAAAACCCAAATGTGCCTTTTGCCTTTCTGAGTAATGCACTCTACCATAGGAATCATTTTTGGAAGATGGGGGAACAGTGAGTGTAGGAGGGGATTAGAATTTGTTATGGAGGATTACCTCAAGAAAGAAATAATAGCATCCACAACTCAGTTATTTTATAGAGCAGAACAGCAGCACTGCAGTCTAGCTTATTATCTTGGAAAAGGATATTCGGAATTATTTGGTTCTTCTATATCCCAATTTTCATCTCCAAGTGTGATACACGAGAGGAGATGGAGGAGAAAGTGTGTTACGTAAGGTGAAGTGTGCATGAGGGCAGTCCTGGATCGTATCCACAGGCACAGCAGCATGGCAATGACACCTTTCCCCCTAAAAGAGCTAAGATTTTATGCATATCCATGCAAAACGTGTGTGCACGAACACACACACACACACACACACACACACACACACACACACACACACACACACGCCCCTGCAAAATAAATCAGGCCAACAGTACTTTCACAGGTACTAATTTTGTTTAGAATGTGGGCTAAGGCAGTTCAGGTATGCAACCTCTCAGTCAGATACCGCCAGAGGTAGTCATCTTAAATGCTTATTTGTACAATTGCCTTTTCCCATGGTGGCAATGGCATAAGAAAGTTTATTATAAGGCAGCTGATATTTCACTGAACAGCTGTCTTTGGGTAAACAAACCTGCTTGGTTTTCTACTGTCCTCCGTCATCACTGCTTCCATCAGCAGTGTGTCATTCTATTTGTCCAGACACGATGACAAGTTCAAGTGGAGAAGAGTTTGCAGGAATGTTTTAAGACCACTGCACTGTATTATTGTGACTAGAAGGATACCTGCAAAGAGAACAAGGTGGAACAAAACAACACTCAGGTTTCTGATCCCATGGAGAATGAACAATGCCCTAAAAGACTGATTACAGTGTTCTAACAGAATCAACCACAACTAGATTTGATGGTTAGTGATTTTTTTTCCCCAGTCCCCATTCCTAATTACCCTGTGTTACTGGGAGGTGTGTGAAAGAACTAAATAAGGCTAAGTTAATTAAACACCAAGGTTTAAGAATATCTTTAAGGATAAGAGCTTACTGTGCACCTAGTAAGAAATAGTATTTTTATTAAACCAGTTTGATTTGGAGTACCAGATGGAAAAATCTGTTAATAAATTAGCATTTCCGATTAAATGTTTTATAGGCTTTAATGAGTTTAATAGCCCCTTCTGGGAACCACATTTATACTGAAGGACTAGGAGTTAGACAGAACCACTATAGGCAGACAATTTGGGAGACACAAATAGATAATAAAGATAATAAACATCCGGTTTCTTCCTCATGCTTCTGGCTGAAGACAAAGGCTCAAATGCCTGGCAGCCTTTTTCTCAAGCCAGTAGGGCCCCTGCTTTAGACTTCCAGGTAAGTTTAAGGTTGGATCAGGACATGTTTACCCCCAACGTTATGGGACCATCAACATCCCTGTTTTTGTTCAAATTGATAAAAAAAAAAATTGGATGAAAACTCCTTAAAGACACCTAAAACTCCCATCCATGGGAGAAAGAGAAGTCCGTGTTCAACATCTTGAGTCTTCCTTCTGCATTGCAGAGGGTCTTGCTATGTGTGACTTGATGTGTGTGTTTCCTCACCCCAATAATAGCGCCTCGTCACCAGCAGACTCTGCTTGATGTGTCTGATATTTTCCCTACAGCATCTATCTATAGCTATTGTAGGCCTTAAACTGACATTCTTCGTGTTCTTATTTGAAGCAGTCTCAGAACGGGTATTTTTCAGCAAAAGTATTTTTTCTCCTTTTACATACATAATGGCTTTATTGGAAGAAAACTATTGACCTCGAATCAATCATTGAGATTTGTTTATAATTTATCTATGATATTTAAAAACCATAGACTCATAGCAGATTTCGAATGACTCATTCTATCAATGTATTATCTAACCAAATTATAATTATTAAGCCAACAAAAAAAGGACATTTAAATGAACAAAGCCACTGTATATAAATAGCACTTGTGATTTTAATTTAGAATGGCCCCCATAGGCTCATAGATTTGAAATGCTTGGTCATTCCAGAGTGACACTACTCGACCAGGATTAGGAGATGTGGATTTGTTGAAGTAGATATGACCTTGTTGGAGAAAGGGTGTCACTGGAGGTGGGCTTTGGGATTTTAAATGCTTAAGTGAGGCTCAGTGTTTCTCTCTCCCTGCTGCCTGCTGGGGATGTAGAGGTAATTCTCCAGTGCCATGTCTATCTGTGTGCTGCCATGCTTTCTGCCATAATGATGTGGACTAAACCTCTGAATGCAAACAGGCCCCCGTTAAATGTTTTCCTTTATATAAGTTGCCATGGTCTTGGAATCTCTTCACAACAATAAAACACTGACTAAGACTGCGCCATAAGATGATTGTTTATAAATTATTAATAGAGTAACAAGACAATTACAGAGGAAATTGTGAATGTTTGACCTCAGTTACAGAAAAATGACATACACACAAAACATTACTTCAAATAAGAACTCAGTGTTAAGGGCAATGTATTAAATATTTGCAAAACAATAGTAATAAATTTATGTTTTAACTTAAGAAAGTTTAAAAAGACAAAAAAGGTAAACCTTAGAAAGTAACAAAGGCACTACTAAAATTAATGAGGAAAAGTTCCCCATTCTTTGTCTTTGTGACATGACTATAGTAATTGGAGTGGTGACTCCTTGCTGTGGCTTTGACTATCATCCCTGATGATTAGTGACACTGAATAGTCTTTAGATGCTTGCTGACTGTTTGTATGTGGTTTCTTTGAGAAACATTTATTCAGGTCTCCTGTTCATCTTATATCATGCAATCATATGGCCTTTTTGCTATTGGTTTGTCTGGCTATTAACCCCTTATTAAATGTATAGTTTGCAATTATTCGCTTCCGTTCATGAAGCTATTGTGATGGTTAGATTGAATCCCCAACCTGACATGATCTAGAATCACCGGAAAAGGGAGTTTCAACGAGAGATTATGTGTATTTTGTTGATGTGGTGGCCTGAATGAGAATGAGCCACCAAAGACTCATACCCTTGAATACATGGTCCACAGTTGGTGGAACCTTTTGGGAAGGATTAGGAGGTGTGACCCTATTGGAAGAAATGTGTCACTGGAGGCAGACTGAGGTTTCAAAAGACTTATCATTTTGAATTAGCTCTCTCTGGCTCCAACTTTCAAATCAAGATGTAAGCTTTCAAATGACCATGCTGAAACCATAAACTCCACATTAAATGCTTTTTTTTTTGTAAATAAGTTGCCTTTTTCATCATGTTTAATCACAGCCATAGAAAAAGTACCTAAGACAGTTGGCTTGTGGAGGAGTAACTTGATTACATTAATTGAGATGGGAAGACCCACCCACTGTGGGTGGCACCATTCCCTATTCAGGGAGTTTTGGATTGTATAAGGACAGAGAAAAGTTGAGCACTGGGAAACATGTGTTAATTTCTCTCTGCTTTCGACTGTGTATGTAATGTGATCAGCTGCTACAAAATCTGCCAACTTGACTTCCCTACAGTGATGGACTGTAACATGGTACTGTGAGGCAAATGAACCTTTTCTCCTTCAGGTTGTTTTTTGTCAGGGTGTTTTATCACAGCAATAGGAAAAGAAATTAAGATAGTTGTCTCTTCATACTTTGTTTGTTATTGGTAGGTATGGTAGCTTGAATGAAAATGTCCCTCATAGGGTCTAGCATCTGGAGTACTTGGTCTGCAAGTATTCACGTGGCAGTGTTCACATAGATTTAGGAGGTATGGGCCTTGCTGGTGGAATTAAGTCACTGAGAGATGCATTTGAGGTTCAAACATTAGCACTATTCCAAGTTTGCTGTCTCTGCCTCATGCTATGGTTTAATATGTGAACTCTCAGCTTTCTGCTCCAACTGCCATACTTGCCTGCTTACACATTTCCTGCTGTGACAGTGATTGACTCTTATCTCTCTGAAACTTGTCTTTCTGTAACTTGCCTTGGTCATAGTAGTTTATCACAGCAATAGAAAAGTGACTGATTGAATGACAATGTAGTTTAGCATATGCATTATGGAGAACAGTATGGATGTCCTAGATAATAATGAAAAATAAACTGCTACGTGACCCAGCAATCCCACTCCTGGATACATAGCCAAAGGTTATAAAATCGGTTTTGAAGAGATAGCTCCACTCCCTTTTTAAGTGTACTAATATACACAGTAGCCAAAATATGAAATCAAGCAAATGGTCATTAGTGGATAAATATAAAAGCTGCTTTATTATCAACCTAAATAGCAACTAGAGAGAGTTTTGCCAAATGATGTTGATATTTACATTAGAACAGTAGAATACTGCAATGGGAAGATGATCTCATGATAAGCAGAAACATATAAGCAGCAAGTTTTCTGTGAGATTAGCATAGAGATAGCAAGAGCATTTTAAAGCCAACAAATCGTCATTTGATGATTTTAACAAAAAGAAAAAGAAAAAAAAAGAAAAAAAAGAAAAAAAAGTCTTTCTTGAATCTTTAACTAATACATTTTCTGAGCCTGCCATTTTCCTTATCCATTTAACATAAAAATTTTCTCATGTATTTGTTTCAGATAGAAAATATTTAAATCTTAATTGTAAGGTGACAGAGTTTTGAACTTCAGTATGACTTCAAGGTATTGGGTATTTCTTATAGAGGATATAAAGCACAAGATAATATTAGTGTATTGGGGAAATTAGCAGAGTAGACTTATATAAAACAATAAAGGCAAAAGATAGTACAAATAAATTTCTAAAATGTATGTCTGATAGACTAGGGAGATAGCTCAGTGAATAAACTATTTGCTACACAATCATGAGGAGCAAATTTCATCTTCCTAGCACTTAATTATGAGGAAGGAATGGCAGCTGCCTGCGACCTCAGCATTTGGGAGGCAGAGTCCAAGGAGTATACAGAGCAAGCGCAGAAAGGACTCATGGGAACTTGTGTCTCTGTTCTTGTAGATGCTGCTTATGAACCTTTTCACTTTGCTGATTTGCTTTATTTCATTTGGCTATGTTTACATCAAGCGGCGGGGTGTGTATCAATGCCGTAGGGCGCGCACAGAGTATGAATGAGTATGAATAGATTTGCCACAAGCAAAGTCCCAACATATCATTCCTGTGTTGGTCCTTCCCCTGTGCTTGGTCTTCCAAGAACATCACTGGCTCATTTGCCATTTGCCACTCAAGCTCGCCATAGCCTCTGATTCTCTTAGTTCAAAATCTTCACAATATCCTTCCTCAGACTTTACTATCTCATTACTTCAGCATAATACCTGTAACAGAGGGTGGAGTACATGTTGTATTAATGATTTGTTTAGTTTCAAATCCCATTTATAGGTTCTAGCTTTTCTTGTTTATCTGAGCAACACACACACACACACACACACACACACACACACACACACACACACATACACACACACACCACACAAACACACACACACACACACACACACACACACACACACACACACAAATATACAAAGACTTGAAAGTAACACTATGATCTATGATGCAGTCCAATATTTATTTTGATAAGTAGGAAACATTTTCCAAGAGATGTAAATTTCTGTTACTTGTTTAATGGAAGTTATTAAATGTTGCAACAGGAAGGAGTGTTCTTAATATTAACAAAAAATAAAATTGTGTTTAAAGAATTCAAAACTAAGGAAGTGAACACATTTTTTTTTTAGGAGAAATGTAGCTTAACAATAACATCTTTTAAGGGACATATGAGGAAAATGAGAATCAGTTTAAAATCTACTCAGTCCAACCAGGTCATGGGCTTTCAAGACTTCCTGGGGCAGTCTGTGTTCTACTCTCCATTTCTGTTTCTAAGTTGGAAGTACCTATCTTTGTATGAGGCCTTTCTATCAAACTTTACTAATACTAATTCTGTCCTCTGGAGGATGTAATCTACAGATTTGGGATTTGAAAAGTCAAGCCAAAGAGGCATCTTTTACTGGGAAATGGGCCACTTTGTTAAGCACAGTAATGGCTGCCTGAAATTCATAATGCCTCATGCTCTGGTTAACTAAACAGACTCTGTAAAATATCAATCCATTTGCAGCTTACCCTAGGAGGTGCTTTCAGAGAAATGCTAAGATCTCATATTAATTGAAACAAACTGGATCTAATAGGTATCTGTAAATGGTTTGGTGCCTCACACTGTCAAGTCTGCACAGTCCAATCTTTAGCATCCCTCTCCTGGGCTTCAAGATGTAGTTACATCATCCCAAAGTTGTCCACCTTCTAGTGAAAGTATATTGCTGTGTGAATCACAAGTAATAGGAATTTGCTACTTCCCATCCCATTATTGTTAAGCAGAAAATAAACTGCAAAGCTAAACACTTGCCCCGGGCTTACTTACATCTTCATTTTCCTACCTCTGAGAATTCAGGTGCATTTTCAACAAGTTTACAGCCTCATAAGACATTAATATGGCCCTTTGGTTGTAATAATGTTCTGCCAAGTGCAGTGCTCTCAGAACCACACCACGTGCAGCACTAATAGCACATTAAATCTCTCCCAGGTCCTGCCAGCCACTAGATCAAGGCTGTTTCAAGGGAGCTGTTTGAGAAGGTTGCTGATGTTCTGTATTGATGAAAGCCAAGGGTGGGAGCTACATTCAGTATTGAATGACACTGAAACTGTGCCTTGTTTTGCAACAGAACCCTCCAATTTTCTTTGCTTTTTGGACCCTTAAATCTTACTATTGCAGGAACATCTTCTACAGAGGTAACTGCTCCAATTAGAAAATAATAATGCATCATATGGACTTCAGCAACACAAAGTAAAATGCCAACAGGTTCAGTGATGTGCTAGCTTGCCCCAACTTCTCTGTTCTGTCCCCTGTCTTGCTAACATATTACATGAAGGGACATGCTGAAGACACAACCCAAGATTAAATTAAGTGTAAGAAAAAATGATGCAAAAGGAGTAAACATGAGCTTTGTGAAGTAGTTGCTGTTGTAACATGGCGTGTGGTTTTATAGTATGCTTACTTTAAAATGTACAAGGAATATATTCTAAAATGATAACAAAATAGAGTGAATAAAACAGCAATAGTTGTTTATAATCACTGGCAAATATTCTATACTGTATATATTTGTATGCACCAGACTTTTCTATGACAAGTTGCACAATAGGTTAAATTATACCTGTATGACCACAAATATATTGAGTTGCTCAACAATCTTAATAGTCACATTGTCACTAACAAACCCCAACGTTAGAGCTTCCTTATCATCTGTCAACCTCTAATGCATATATGGGCCATCACTGATGAATACATGTTATACAATGCATAACAAAGCAGAGGAGACAAAATTGTCACATTGACTTGTAATGGACTTTATGCATTTTAAATGTGCAATATGATCATTTCGTTTTATGCACAGAACTGTGAAATCACCACAGCAGAGAGTAGGCAACCTTCTCTCCAAAAGGTATCAGTGTTTTCCCAGGATATATAGGTATTGTGCTTATATACTTGCTTCTGAGTCTTGTTTTGTTTTGTTTTGTCTTGTAAGATTTATTTCATATTTTTTAAACTAAATTTATTTTTAAATGTCATATATGTCTATTGTATTTACATCACTTCCCTTCTTCCAATTTCTCCAACCTCTGCCATGTCCCTTGACTCCTTCTCAAATTCATGGCCCCTTTTCTTTAACTACTGCTACTTATATAAATAAATGAATAAACATACAGATACAACCTACTGAACTCTTTAGTGTTGCTTATACATATATGTTTTTAGTATTGGATAACCAATTACAGGGGTTATCCCTCTCACAGCAGCCATTAATTGCCTATAACTCATAATCTGGGAGTGGAAACCCATGGGATTTTCCCTATCCACTCTGGCATTTCAACAGGTGTTGCCACTGTCCATACCATGTTTAAACAGCTATGCTGTTCAGATTTCATGGGTATAGTTTCCCTGTCGTATCTACAAATTAGAATGATGCAAAAGGCTTCCTGATCCTCTGACTCTTACAATTTGTCCATGCCTTCTTCTTAGATGTTTCTTGAACATTAGGTGTAGAGATTGTGTTGTAAATGTATAAATTGAGGCTGGACACCCCACAGTCAGTTGTTCTCTCCATTTTAACTAGTTATGGCTTTCTTTAATGGTCTCTATCCACTGCTAAAAGAAGCTTCTTTAATAACAGTGAGGGCTACACTCATTTGTGGGATAAGAAGACGCATTTATAGCATAGCTAGGAATTCTGTTGGTTTAGGAAGCAATGGTAGTAGGTCCTCCTCTGAGATCTATGACAACACTTGGCACGGATAGTTGGCTAGGTTTCCAGAACCAGACACAATTTCTCTCCTGTTCAGCATGCATTAATTACAATACAAGAGCTATTGGTTATCTTCAAAGTATAAATGCCACTATTGCACCTTTAAGGAAATTGTCCAGAGCTTGTCATTGCTGTACTTCACAGGTGTCAAAGTTGGGTAGCATGATTGATTGATTTCACTCCTTGGCAGCTTACTTATCACCTTCCAGCACTATGAAAGCTAGTCCTCAGGGAGGAGGCTTCCAGATTAGATCCAGCTCAATTATATAAGTCTTGTGTCTCAAATGTTAGGTCTGTTCAAAAATAGGAAATTATCTTCAACTTCAAGAAGGCAACTATGGGCGACAGCAATGGCTTCCGTTGTTTGGGGAGACTTTTGGACTTCCCTGACCAACAACTCAGAAGGTGGTTTCTTATGTCTGGTACTGGGGGTTTTGTTAGACAACCTTTGGCCCTTGGTAGGTCATTATCATCATTTCCAAAGGTATTAAATTTCTGTCCTGCAGGATCATAACCAAAGCCCATTGGCAGATTTCTAAGCTATTTTCGTTTTGTGTCAAACTATTTCACTGTTGGCTTTGTGGCACTGCTAAGCTGGGCTCTGTAAATGTTTCTGCTTTCCCAGATCCACACCTACTTAGGAGATGACTGCTGAAACTTTGAAACTCAGGAGGCTTGAGAAAAAAATACCATTTCCTGCCAACATTTCTAAGCAATGGTTCCCTCCCCGAGACAGCTGGTTCTATTTTCAGGTTATTTTCTAGGTTTCTACACAAATCTCACTAGAAATCCTCCCCTTTGAGAGCTGAGTCCAATCAACCTCTGTAACCAGCTTATAGATTCTGATAACTAACTAATTTCTTCCTTTCAGTACTTCCAGTCCTGAAGGTGGCAGCCAAGTTTTTCTTTTTCCTTTTTTTCCCCCTGTTCTTTCAGTGCTGGAGTGGAACCTAGGTAAACCTTGTACAAATTACCACTGAGTTAAATCTCCAAGCCTCAGTTTTTGGAGATAGAATTAGGCTGGCTGAAAACTCGTATTTAACAGTTCCTGCCACAGCCTCCCACACCTCAGGATTACAGGCATACACACACTATTATTCTTATATTACCATTCTCATCTAATACTTTCTTGTTAACCAGTTCTCTGTGTCAAAGTTACTCTCTTACAACAGCAATAGTAGTTTGGATTTTATTGATTTGATTCTGACATCATACCATATTAATCTTCCCAGATACTTACCCTACTCTCCAGAAAGCACAGTTTGTGTCAAGAAGGAGTTACATGGGAGGTGCGTAACATTTGAAAGACTGTTTTGGAGGTTGTGAGATGGCTCAGGAGTTAAGAGTGTGTTCTACTTTTCCAGAGGATCCAGATTCAGTTCTTTGCATCCATAAAGAGCATCTCCCAAACATTCATGTGTAATTCCAGGCCAAGGGGATCTAACACCCTCTTCTGGCCTACAAAATAACTGCACTTATGTGCATAAACTCACTTTCTCACACACAGATACACATAATTTTTAAAATGTAATACATTGTTTATAAAAGGGGCTTATATAATAATAGTCAATTTTAGATCACATTCTGCCACATACACCATCTAACTGCCAACAGAAGCAAAACTACTCCTATAATCAACTCTTGAACTCAATGAAATTGTTGTCTGCATTTTGGGGGATACTAGCTAGAACACTTTATAATCTTGCTCTCTTAGGGTTTAAGTAAAAATCATGCTTAGCATAAAGTGAATTGATCCCGCCTTTACATTTTTAAACAGCCAAAAAATTTTATTTTGTAAACTGCAAAACAGTGGGCTGGGAAGCAACAAGAAATTAATTTGTAATATAAGAGAATGGACTGTGGGGAGTCATCATTTGGGAAGAGTCCTCCTTTGGCTAGGATGAGCTATTTTGAATACATATTTTTGTTGTTTTGCCTTATAAATGGGGGGCTGAAGGGACTGTGGCCAGCCCAAGCAAAGTGGGTTTGGCTCTGGCAGGCCTTGTCCTTCTCCCTCATTCCCTCTGCCTTGCTTAAAAAACCATGATATTACATTCCTAAAGCTAGCCCCCAAGGTCTATTCCCTTATTTGGCCACTTCCTTCTTCTGAGGCTGACTACCAAGGATGAGCTATCAAAATATTGAAGTCCAAGAATCAAAAGCCCCCTTGGGCTTACCTAATTAACATGCCCAATTAAAATCAAATCATTCTAACATGGGGCTTCCCCTTGGACCTTTATAAACTGCCATTTTCCTATTGCCACATCTGTCTCCTCTCTATCCACGGACAGTGCTTTGCCCTCCAGGACAAATACCTTTGCCCCCTTCTGTTCCATTCTCCTTTTGCCTCATCCTCTATCTCCTGCCTTTGTCTCTTATTTCTTTCCCTTTGTCCTTCTGGGGCAAATAAACCTGATTTGTGCTAAGAACTTGGTCTTAGGGGTCCTGAGCTGATACTTTTCCTTTCCAGGACAGCAGATCTGCCAGTGTTTGGTCCTGGAAGGTTAGCTTAAGCAGCTATGCGTGTAATTTCATCATTCAATCCCCACAATGTACAGGAGGGTCATTGAAACAATGATAATTCTAGGCAGAAGCTTAAATTGTAATACAGAAGTTCTATGGTGTGAGTTATAGTAATACCCTCTTCCTGTCAAAGTTTGGCCAGAGACAAGTTTTTTCTGTTTGGGGGATTTCTGGACTAATCTTGTGGAAAGCTTTTGATGGGGATCCGTTCTCTTATATGGTCTTTTAATAACTCCCTAGACTTCCCAGAGTTCAACTAATCTTATGCTCCAACCAGGGCTCTGGATACTTGACGAATAGTCTAATACACATTTAGCTATAAACTCAGACTGGACTTGGATTCCAAAAACCAAAGGCTATGAAGCCCAGTAGATCAGAACTTCTTAAACTTTTCCACATGTGACTTCTTTCCACCCAAGATATTTTTCACATCATGCCAGGCATACACATAAATAGAATAAATATAAAAGTTAAATATTTACTGTTAAATCATAAGGATATTTATTTCTATACAATTATTTGGTACATATGTAGTTTTACTATTTTCTTTTTAATTTTTTTCTTCTCTTATACATTACATTTCGAATGCAGTTTACTCTCTCTCTCTCTCCACTCCACTCGGTTCCCCACCACCACCTTCCCTCTCCCTCAAATTCACTCTTCCTTCATTTCCCTTCCCAAAAAGAGAGCAGGCTTCTCAGAGATATCCACTGAACATGGCCTAAAAGGATACAATTAAAATGGGCACAAACCCTCATATAAAAGCTGGACAAGGCTGCTCAGCAGGAGAAAAAAGGTCCTAAGTGCAGGCAAGAGTCAGTGACACCTCACTCCCACTGTTGGGAGTCCCACAAGAATATCAAACTACACAACCATAAGGTATATGCAGAGGACTTAGCTCAGATCCGTACAGGGTCTGTGTTTGTCTCTTCAGTCTCTATGAACCCTTATAAACCTTGCTTAGTTGACTCCTTCTTCCCACTCTTCTGGAGGGTTCCCCTGGTTCTGCTTAGTATTTGGCTGTGGGTCTCTGAATATGCTCCCATAAGTTGCTGGATGATACTCTTCTGATGACAACTGGGTTAGGCACCCATCTATGCCTATAGCAGAATATCATTAGGAATCATTTTAGTGAATTTTTTGCCAGTTGTGTTTGGTTCTATCCTGGCTCTCTGGGCTATAATGCCTCTGGTTCCTGGCCATCTAGGGAGTGTCAAGTGTGGGCTCCCTTAAATTGGAAAGGAAGAAGCCAAAAAAAAAATCATTGTTTCAGACAATATGAGAGTACACATAAGTGATCCCAAAAATTCTACCAGGAAATTCCAACAGCTGAAAAATACCTTTAATGAAGTGGCTGGATAGAAGATTAACTCAAACAAATCAGTTGCCCTTCTATATACAAATTACAAATAGACTAAGAAAGAAGTCAGGGAAACACTCTTCACAATAGACACAGATAATATAAAATATCTTAGGGTAACTCTAACCAAGCAAGTAAAAGACATGTATGACAAGAACTTTGAGTCTTTGGAGGAAAAAAATGAAAAAGATACCAGAAGATGGACAGATCTCCCATGTTCACGGATCAGTAGGTTAAGAGTAAAAAATGGCCACTCTACTAAGAGCAATCTACAGATTCAATACAATCCCCATAAAAAAAGTCCAACATAATTCTTTACAAACCTTGAAAGAACAATACTCAACTTCATATGGAAAAACAATAACAACAACAACAACAAAAACCCAAGATAGCTAAAACAATCCTGTACAATATAAAAACTTCTAGAGGTATCACCATCCCTGATTTCAAGCTGTATGCTAGAGCTATAGTAATACAAACACATGGTATTGGCATAAAAACACACAGGTTGATCAATGGAATTGAATCAAAGACTCAGACATAAATCCACACACCTATAGACATCTGACTTTTTTATATATATACAGAAGGCAGGAATACACAATGGAAAAAAGAAAGCATCTTCAACAAATGGTTCTTGTCTAACTGGTTGTTAGCATATGGAAGAATGCAAATTGATCCATATCTATCACCCTGCACAAAACTGAAGTCCAAATGTATAAAAGACCTCCACATAAAACCAGGTACACTGAATGTAATTTTACCATTTTCTTAAGATGATGAAAATAAATTTTCAGGCTAGTGAGATGCATGAACTTTAAAAAAAAAACATGAAGAGTTAAAATTTGGATACATATTCAGTATGACAGATATTCAAATACGGCTATACCCTCCCCTAAGTTACTCTCTTACTGTGCAGATCAATGGTTCTGTCAGACTGTGCCTTGTCCCAAGAAACTCCATTTTGCAGGAAGCTTTGGCTTCATTTTGAGTAGGGAGGATGAGTGGCCATATGAACTGTGCCATCTGTCTGGCACCACCATGTGACACAAAAAGATAAACGACTAGTTCCTGGGACTACAAAGGGTGTCATTCTACAAATTTATCAGAGTATATTGGGATATACTCTGGGATATTGGAGGCAGTTGGGCATATTACAATTATATCAGAAAAACCAGGCCCAATACCTTATGGGGCATACCATACCCTATATAAAAAGCTGTAACTTCTTCACCTGGACTCCATAAAGAGGTGTAGACCTAACTCTGTGATAGTGATAATTGTTACCAATCTGTCATCCATCTTATATATGCATTGATAACAGACAGAAAGAGGGCTCCAGACTATCCCAGAGGCTTCAGTTTGGCTACACCCCCACTCTTTAAAGATTTTTTTAAAATTCATTTTACATACCAACCACAGATCCCCCTCTTATCACTCCTCCTGTTCCCCCCAACCTTTCCCTCCCCTCATCCCTTCCTCCAAAGGGTGAGTTCTCTTATGGGGAAACAGCTAAACCTAGTACATTTAGTTGAGGCAGGACCAAGCCCCTCCTCGATTTATCAGGGTGAGCAAGGTGTCTGACCCAGGTAATGGGATCCAGAATGCTGGCTTATGCACCAGGAATAGATCCTGATCACACTGCCAGGGGCCTCTCAAACAGACCCAGCTACACAACTGTCTCCTGTTTGCAGAGAGAGGGTAATCAAATTGGTGAATACCCTAACTGTCACCACAGAGCCTTCATCCAGTAACTGATGGAAGCAGATGCAGAAATCCACAATCATGCACCAGGCTGAGTTCCCGGAGTGCAGTTGAAAAGAGGGAAGAGGGATTACATGAGTCAAGACCATGATGGGAAAATCTACAAAGACAACTGAATCAAGCTCAAAGGAACTCACAAACTTTAGACCGACAGCTGTGGAATCTGCATGGGACCGGACTAGACCCTCTGCATCCTCACTCTTTTTTTTCTTCAAAAAGTAAAATTCTGTTGTTTTATTATTTCACTTTTGTAATTACATGCACATATATCATCTTTTATCAAAGCCCCCCACTATCCTCTCTTATCCCCCCTCTTTTACACCAGATCTCTCTCTCTCTTTTTTTCAATGTATCTAGATTTATTTAAATAACTGCGTAGGGGCTGAGAATAAATATACAGAAAAATAAAATATAAAACACTACAGACAACTGAGAAGCAAACTCAAGAGTAAATTAACAGCAACATATAGACTATAGAGACAGATCTAATAAAGTATTAAATATTACCTAAAATTATCCAGTTAGTCCTCATAAAATATATTTTTTTCATGGGACTGGACTAGGCCCTCTGGACACGGAAGATGGTTGTGTGGCTCGAACTGTTTGGGGGGCACCCAGGCAGAGGGGTCGAGATCTGTCCCTGGTACACGGGCAGGCTTCTGGAATCCGGTGCCTGTGGTGTGACACCTTGCACAGCCTTGGTGCAGTAGGAAGGGGCTTGGACCTGCCTAGGCTCAGTGTGCTGGACTCTGCTGACTCCCCATGGGAGACCTCGATTTGGGGGATGTGGGGATGCGGGGTGGCTTGGGAAAGAGGGCTGGGGGGGGTGGGAGGAGGCAGGAGGGAGGAGGGAGATCTGTGGATAGTACGTGGAATGAGTAGAAAATTTCTTACTAAAGAAAAATGCATCCTCACTCTTGATGCTGCCTACTCTTCCTGTTTTCTTGTTTGTCCATCTGGACCTGTCATTCATTTGCAGGCCCATTCTCTCATCTGTACTCAGCCCTGTCCTTTTTCATCTACAGCTGGACTCAACTATGCAGCTTCAGTCTCAAAGCTCTGATCCACAGTGGCCTGACTCCCAACAGCAACAATCTCATCTATCACAGGGGCTCATTTACATATCCATTTATCAACTTGCTTGCTTCTTGGGGCTTCTGAGACCTCTTGAGTGCTCCAGAGCCTCTTAACCCTTTATATTATTCTGTAAAATATAGGCATATTTACTGTGTGTTGTGAAATCTGAGAATTAATCAGTAACAAAAATTAGAATAGAAAGACCTGTGGTCACCTCAGCCAGAACTCTCAAGGAAAATCTTGCAAATTACTGCCATTGAAACCATAGAAACTTGTGAATTTATTGCCTTTTAATAAATTGTGACATTGAGGAATGACACAAATGTGTTCATTTGTGACAGTGCACCCTCATAACCATAGGATGTAGAGAATCTTCATCAGTTTTCAGAATTGAGCAATAATTTGATTTTGTAAGTCAATTCTGAGACTACTGATTACACACACACACACACACACACACACACACACACACACAAAACTAATGTATATTAGTTCAAAATGGCAGGAGCATGTTTAAGATGATTGCACAAATTGCTGGATGTGCCATTCTAGCTCCTGTCAAAATTCATTTAATGATTGATTTTTTCAAAAAATGAAACTCAACTTAGCAACTCAAAAAAATTAAAACCAAATAATCTAGCATAATACAATCCAAAGATGTATTAATTTGGTGGGAAAATGGGGCATGTCTTAGTTTTCTGTAGTTAAATCATTGTTTTTCTAAAAGTGGGAATATTGCACATACAATAAGAACATTGCAATTCATAACATACTGCGATCTCAAATCTGAGCTAAAGTGTAGCTAGAGTTTTCCTGCCTTGCCCACAGTCAGGACAAATCTTTGTCACCCACCAGTCCCACAGCCACTCAGACCCAACCAAGTAAACACAGAGACTTATATTGCTTACAAACTGTATGGCCGTGGCAGGTTTCTTACTAACTGTTCTTATAGCTTAAATTAATCCATTTCCATAAATCTATACCTTGCCACGTGGCTCGTGGCTTACCAGCATCTTCACATGCTGCTTGTCCTGGCTGGCAGTGTCTCCTTCCGCCTTCCTGTTCTTTTCTCCTCTCTGTTAGTCCCGCCTGTACTTCCTGCCTAGCCACTGGCCTATCAGTGTTTTATTTATTGACCATTCAGAGTAATTTGACATACAGACCATCCTACAGCACTAAAGTATTTTGGGCAGTGCTAGTTTGTTCTGTGCATAGTAATAGCAAGTGCAATGCAAAATGCTCCCTTCAAGTATTCAAAACTAAATATGCAGTGAAGTCACTCAAGGAAATACAACATCCCTGGCTTCCAGAAATGTTTGCATTTGACTTTGGATAAAATTTGTCATTCACTACACTGTCAGAAACCTTTACTGTTGTTACATTTTTCACAACCTCACACCCAATGTTGCAACCTACTGTGGGATTATAGCCACAGTTTAAAAAATTGGGCAGTAGATACCTATGCCCTTTTCACAACAGGGTAGAAAAGCCAATCCACACTATTGGCTAGAAATAATAGCTGCAAAGACCTTACAAATGGATACTCTGAAATGTTGGAACCTTAATTTCAACATTTTAAACTCCCATTCTTGAATTAGGGTATTTCAAACAATTAACACAACCTATGAAAGTGCATAAAAAATATAACACTAAGCATGACTCATTCCCTGTGGCTAACCCAGGACTTATCCTGCCTAGATAACACTAGAATTTTATTGTAAGAATAGTAATATGTCTCAAAAATAAATATATTCACTGGACTTATGCATTTGACTAGTAAAATTTAGCTTTAAAGAATTAATTGAGAGCCGGG
>CABHPR010147890.1:0-32608 GCA_902168415.1 Peromyscus melanophrys | reverse complement strand
GTGTGTGTGTGTGTGTGTGTGTGTGTGTGTGTGTGTGTGTGTGTTGGGGCAAGGCTTACTTATTTTTCGGAATGTTGCCTGTCTTTTCCTCTGCAGGCTCAGGGATCGTATTACTATCTCTGTGAGTTCCGAAGCTCTTCCTCTGTTTCTTCGTTTGGAATAGAGTCCACTTTTCTTCTTATCAAGAATCTTTTTTGTTGTTTGTTTTTTAAGACGGTTTCTCTGTGTATCCCTGACTGTCCTGGCTCTCACTCTGTAGCCCAGGCTGGCCTCGAACTCACAGAGATCCGCCTGCCTCTGCCTTCTCCTGAGTGCTGGGATTGAAGGTGTGCGCCACCACTGCCAGGCTAAGATTCTTTTACTTCACTTCATCATGTGGAGTTAGCTTCTAATCCACCACTTTACCAACAAGTGCCCCACTATGACCATTTTGGAAAGCAGCAACACGGCCGTCCTTTATCGTGACACAGAGAGTGTATGGAACGGTGACATCACTTCTACATATTTTCTTAGGAAAATAAAAGTAAGCATTCTCCGCTTCATTTCTAATAACCTGAATCTGGAGACAACTCAGCTACTTGTCCGCAGGTAATGATACAAACATCCACGTAACAGAACACCACACAGCAGCGAAAACGGGGCAAGCTAAACTATCAATACTTGCAATCACATGAACAATCCTAAGAAAGCGTTTATCTAAGTGAAGAATCCAAGTAGGGTGTAAACTATCACATGAAATTCTAGAAATGACTGAAAGCCTGCCAGTGGTTGCCTAGCACTGATGGGTGAGATATCAGTACCTTTCTGTTGCTGTGATGGAACACCACGACCCAGGCAGCTTATAGAAGAGTTTATTTGGGCTTCCAGGTCCAGAGGGTTAGAGGCCGTGATGGTGGAGTGGCAGCAGGAACAGGAAGCTGAGGGCTCACATCTTGAACCACGGAGAAAGCAGAGAAAGCCAACTTGAAACGGTAAGTCCCACCTCCAGTGACACGCTTCCTTTAACAAGGTCACACCCCCGAAACCTCCCAAACAGCCCGATTAATTACCAGGTATTCAAATGCCCAAGACTATGAGGGACATTTTTTCAGTCAAACTCTCACAGTGGGTGAGGGGATTGAGCATGGAAGTGGGGAGGGTGAGGACTATTGAGGATGAAAGCAGTTCTTTATATTTTGATTGTGGTGGTTGTCACAAGGGTGTAGGCTTTTGTTAAAGCTAACTGATGTGTGTGTGTGTGTGTGTGTGTGTGTGTGTGTGTGTGTGTGTGTGTGTCTTATTGTACGTAAACTATACTTCAGTAAGGTTAATTTTTATACAAACTAGAGTCAAATTCTTTGACCCACCCCCTCAGGAAACGGACCTTCTTCTATTCCTTCTCCCTGATTCTGGTTGCTTCCACTGAGAGTGTGCGGCAGAATGAATCTCGAACAATTCTGAGACCTGGCCATGGAAGATCATGCAGATTGTTCTGATTCTTTTGGGATACTTGCTCTGGAGAGAGTAAACTTTCACACAATTCCATCTCTTATGGGATAGCCTTGCCAGAGAGTCTAAGTATAGGCACTATGAATAATCATTTGCTGATCATTCTGTGGGCTAGAAGCCACTTTCTAGCCCACAGAAGGCCAGACACATGAGTAAAGTCACATTAGACCCTCCCCTCCAGCCTACTCATCAGCTAGGTGTTGCTGACGTGATCTCAATTTATGCCATAACGAAGAAGAGCTCACTAGTTAGGAACTATGGGATCAAGGAGGTGTAATAAGTCATTGTTTAAAACCATTTAGTTTTAATAGTGTATTAGTTACTTATTACTGTAGAGAACTGCTCTGAACATAGTGATTCATTTACTGCCTCACAGTTTCTGTGAATGAGGAGTCGGGGAGCAGTTCGAGTTTAGTGTAGCTCATGGGGTCAGATATTGGGCAGATCTCCGTTTGCCTGGGGGCAGGAGAGCTTTGGGTCTAGGTGGAGAACACAAGAATAAAGTTCCCGCACACTTAGAGAAGTCTAGAAGGGAGAGAGGCAAGCAGACTGCTGTGGAGAACCTGTCTCAAGAGCTGGGAGTAAGCCTCGAGGAAATTATTAACTCAGTTTGGGGTGCTGGTTGGAGGGTCTGAGGCAGAGTGTGTGGACGATAAAAAGACCCAGAGGCGAGAATGCTTAGCCTCTAGTGAAACTAAAGGCATTCGATATGGTGAGATAATAGGATTCCAGAGACTGGAGAGGAGTGAGACGGGATGGTGGAGAGGCAAGCAGAGACACATCACCCCAGGTCCTGTCAGTCATGCAGAGCTCGCTGTGATGACAGAACCCTGGCCGGTGTAGAGGAGGGTGGGAAGGTCAGGATGAGGCTGGATTCCTGAAGAACTGCGCTAACCACAGTTCCGATCTTCATTTGCCAAAGGGACTCTCATTTGGACCCAGTTTCTGGTCCACGGAGTATGCCTCACTCAGGCTCTGTTCCTTGAAAGGTTGCAGCACCTGGCAAAACCATGACTTCATCTCTTGGGCTCCACCTGTGAGCTTGTCTCATGTCTTAAGGCTTCTGTGGCTCAGGTGAGATGCCCACCCCCACACTGGGAAGTAGTCTGTGAAACTGCGCTCATCAGTGCATCAGCACACATATTAAAAGAATTAGGATGTACTAAGAGCACTACCTCACATCTGGAGAATGAGGCAGGAGCAATTATAACTCTTATCTTTTAAGCACTGAATTTGTTTGCAGACAGGAACATAAAAAGGCA
Organism: Peromyscus melanophrys; assembly: GCA_902168415.1. NCBI lineage: Eukaryota > Metazoa > Chordata > Mammalia > Rodentia > Cricetidae > Peromyscus > Peromyscus melanophrys. The sequence continues at coordinate 29,858 of CABHPR010147890.1, read as the reverse complement.
TTTTTAGGAAGGTCTGCCCGGATTAGCAAACCCAGTGTGGTACACTGCATTTTGAAATAAGAGGAAAAAGGGGGTTGTGGATTGTTCCTTCCAGTTTGTGTGGGTTTGAGTACATATTTTACCTTTTACTCAACATTTTAGCTGAGAAGACCACAGCCAAAGAGCCATATTATATGTGATTCCATTGAAATGGGATGCCCAGCTGGGTAGTGGTGGTGCACGCCTTTAATCCCAGCACTGGGGAGGCAGAGGCAGGCAGATCTCTGTGAGTTCGAGGCCAACCTGGGCTACAGAGAGAGTTCCAGGAAAGGTGCAAAGCTACAGAGAGAAACCCTGTCTTGAAAAACAAAAACAAAAACAAAAACAAAAACAAAAACAAAAAACAAAAAGAAAGAAAGAAAGAAGGAAAGAAAGAAAGAAAGAAAGAAAGAAAGAAAGAAAGAAAGAAAGAAAGAAAGAAAGAAAGAAAGAAAGAAATGGGATGCCCAGAAAAGACAACTCTATGTAGACTTCAGCTGTGGGGCCTCCAGCAGGGCAACTACATGGAGAGAAGCCACTCAGGCAAATCCAAGAGCTGCTGAACAGTAAGGAAGAACAAATAATATGTATCCTGAGGTTGGAAGGTCCTTCTATGGCCCAGCTCCTCTATCAGTGGGGATGGCCTTTATCGTCAAGCAGCTATGTTGAGGAGATCCCCCATAATGGCATGGTCCACAGTGCAAAGAACAGTTCATCTTCATGTATAAAATGGGCTCACTAAGGGGTTGCTTACAGAGTGGTGGGTGACTATTGGCAGGCTGAGTTTCTCTGAAGTTGCTGCTCTCCCTGCCCCGACTCACCAAGTTCCTATTTTACACAGCTCCAAGTCACAGAAGTTGTGATGTAAACCTGAGTCTGGGTCACTACCTAGCACCAAAATAGTAACAGTAGCTACAGACAGAGATGGTGTAAGCTACAGACAAAACCAGACTCTGGGAAAGCTATGCACACTCCATCCTTGCCCTGTGCTAGGAGTCTGCTGGCCTTGCCAAACCTGAGAGGCATGGTTATTTTATTACATGTGTTAGACAAGAGCTAACTGGTGGCTTGCTGCAAGCTGGGGATACTCTGACTGGAATATGGAGAACAGGTTTTATTAGCGAGGCTTTGCCTTTATTGCCTCCTCCTTAGGATGGGTCCCAACCTCTGGCTTGACTGACCGGAGATATGACTTCATTTCCCACTTAGTTTTCTTGAATCCAGTTCTTTCTCCACATTGTGCCAGAGACTCCAACCTTTTTAAAGATCTTACGTGGCGTCTCACTAAGCCTGTAGCAAAGGGTTCCTGATGCGACTGGTCACCTCTCAGGCATCAGGCCCACTTAGGGCCGTGGAAACTCACCCTAGTTTGGGCTGCAGTTACTGACTGGCTTCCCCTAGAGATGTATCTTCAAGTTGAGGTTTGTGTGCAAGTAGGTTTTTTGGGATGCACTCTGAAAAAACCAGGATAGGGAAGTGAGAAAGATAGACTTGAGAATTTGTGGATGAACAAGAGATGGAATAAGGGGGTTTGGTTTCCCTGGGACTCTGGGACACAGCTTAGTACTCAGCTCCTATTCGTCATTGGCTGGAGGCTGCACCTCAGGGTTCTGACAGTGCAACACTTAGAGCTTGCAGGGATCAACTATGCTCTTAACTCCGTGGGCCAGGGAGGTCTGAATCCAGGACTGTCACAAGTAGTTGCTAGAAGAAGCCCTTGGCTTGCATGATGAATGCTGAGAAAATATGTGTGAGGCACGAGGGAGCCTACCACAGTTCTCAGAATGTACCTCCCCTCCCCTCTGCAGATTTTCTTGCCTAAAAAAAAAAAAATTTATGTGTAAAGTTAGTTCATTTTTAGTTAGCATGTTAAAATAATGGGTTTCTTTATGACGTTTTGTACACACACAATGTGTGTGTGTGTGTGTGTGTGTGTGTGTGTGTGTGTGTGTATACACTGCACCTTCCTCATATCTGCAGCCCTCACTGCTCTCCTTGTCCCTCTTCCCAGCTCTCACTGGTTCCCTTTCTCCCTTCATTTATCTATCTATCTATCTATCTATCTATCTATCTATCTATCTATCTATCTATCTATCTAAACAAGGTCTCAAGTAACACAGGCTGTCCTCCAACTTATAATGGAGCTGGGGGTGACGCTGAACTCTAGTCCTTCTGCCTCTTCCTCCCAGGTGCTGAGATTATAGGAGAACGAGTGTGCCACCGTGCCCACCGTGCCCAGCACTGCTACGGGTCCCACCATGTCTGGTCCCACTATCAACCCAAATCCAGCCAGAAGTAAACTGGCAAAGACCTCCTCATTCATGAATGACTTTGGTGCCCAATTGCTGGGCAGACCACTGAGGAGATCCTGAGGAGCAGTGGGCAACCCAGCTGGCCTATTACATCCCGAAATGAACTCCGAGTCATCCTAGCAGCAGCCATTGGGTTGTGGAAGAGATCAGAGAGTGGCCTGCCTGGTGGCTGAGAGAGGCCGGGGCAGAAAGGATAGTGAGATTACAGGGCCATCACGGGAAAGGATACGATAATATCACAATAAAGGAGAACTGATAAAAGGCTGTAAGGTGCTAGAGAAGAGAACGTGAAAAATTCCACAGGCGCCTGTCAAGTCTTCCAGACACAGGGATCCTGAGAACTGAGCCAGTTCAGAGAGTAACATTAGAGGGCGCCACTCCCCACTGCTCCCCACAGCCTGCTGGGGCCGCTCACTGCTGTCAAGTCCCCAAGTAAACATAAGCTTTTGGAGAGAAGCATTTGGAGTCTCCTGCCTGCAGGTGATTTCTATCAACCGGAACACAACAGAGCAAACCCCTCCCAGCTAGCCGGTTGCCTGTGCTACTGAGAATAGGCAAGGAAGACCACACAAGGCTAAGTTCTTTGGATCTAATGTACAACAGAAGAGACAGCCAAGGACAGCTGCCTGAATGAGCCCCAGCAGCCGGCTTAATACTTTTTTTTTTTCCTAGTCCAAGAACAATCACCATGTTGTGCTTGAGTTCGAGACAATGAAATCTGTAACAGCGAGCAGGCTCGGCTCACTGCCATTAGAGACGGCTTTCAGTTGTCTCGGTACAGCCACGAACAGGTGGAGCGCATGAAGATGGTGTCATGGAGATGAGCCCTTGTTCTGTGAGCACCAGGGGTTTCCCAGCATGCCCAAAGCAAGAGCAAAAAACATGAATGAAACTAGACTGGGTTGGGAGGGGTGGGGACTAGAGGCTGGAGGGCAAGATGGGAGGAAAGAGTCCAGAGACAATGTGGCTAACAAACTTCGGACTTGGGTGGCAGTTTTGATATGGGATCACTGGACTGGTCAGGGGGCAGGACCCACTTTGGTGAATGAATTAAAAAATTAACTTTGTTTTTTTTTTGAGATGGGGATCTCTCTCTGTAGCCCTGGCAGTCCTAGAAAGCCCTATGTAGGCCAGGATGGCTTCATCCTCACAGAGATTCATCTGCCTCTGCCTCCAGAGTGCAGTTATTAAAGGTGTGCACCACCACACCCCACAAACTTATTACATTATTAACTGCGTGTTAATGAGATGTTACATGAATGACTCCTATGTCCATCACATGGCCTTCTCTGAAGTTAGCAATGGTTTATGCTTCCTTTAAAACTACATTAAAACACCTCCTTTCAAATATTTTATCTTTTAAAATCATATCTTTAATGTGTGTGTGTGTGTGTGTGTGTGTGTGTGTGTGTGTGTGTGTGTTGGCTGTACCTGTGGAGGTCAGAGGACAACTTTTGGTCATTGGTTCTCCCGGGGATTGAATTCAGGCCACTAGGCTTGGAGGTAAGTGCCATTACCTGCCGAACCATCTTACCAGTCCACAAATATTCTAGATCTTTATTGTGGTGTTAGATTTCATGGTGTTTACATGTGTCAAAACTCATATGATTCTTATATGTGTGAAGGAAACTGTTGTGGGATATTTGTACACTCTTTGAAGATGCACTGCTGTGATGGGTGCCATAAGGAGTTGAAGGGCCAATAGCTGTGCAGGAAAGGATAGGCGGGACTTCCGACAGAGAGAGAGGAAGTCAGAGGGGTGAATCTAGGCACTCGGGAGATGCCAAAGGGACACAGAATAAGTCGGACATATAGGACAGAAGAAAGGTAACCAACCCACATGGAAGAACATAGATGAATAGAAACAGGTTAGTTAAGTTATAAGAGCTAGTTAGAAAAAAGCCTAAGCTAAGGCCAAGCTTTCATAATTAATAAAAAGTCTCCGTGTCGTTATTTGGGGGCTGGTGATCCAAAGATAGCCCGACAAGAAAGCTTGCTACAGGAAACTTTATCATGTATCTTCCAGAGGAAATAGTTGTGTACACGAGAGCAGTTGGGTGCACATGTCTCCCCCAAACAGTGTCTTTCTTCCTAGCACACCAGCTCTGCCTATCTTCACAAATTCTGTCCACCGTCTGCATCTGAGGGGAAATGCACCATCACTTTCCATCATTTTTTTTTTTTTTTCTGCTCCAGATGGTTGTTAGAGGTTGACTGGCTTCTGTAAATGTGGGGCACGATTTCTGAAGGCTTAAATCAATGCTTCTCAATTAGGGTGACTTTTGTCCCCTTGTGCCTGTTTGGCAATATCTGTAGACATTGAAAACTGGCAGTGGTAGGCACTGTATAGAAACCAGAGATTCTGTTAAGTAATCCACAATGCACAGGGCAGTTTCCCCACAGCAGCTGCTCTAGACTTAAAGTGTGCTGAGAGGAAGAACAGACCAGTTACACAAACGCCTCAGAAGAACAGACCAGTTACACAAACGCCTCAGAAGAACAGACCCGTTACACAAACGCCTCAATTGTTATGAGCTAGTGGAGAATGAAGAAAAAAATGCTCCACACCATTTACCCATCCCCCACCCGATCATGCAAATCACCAGGGCTCTGCTCTGAGGGAGGGTCAGCCATTGGAATGTGTGTTCCACCAACGTGGAAACTTGGCTTGGAACCATTTTGGTAGCCAGAGGCCCTGGCATCACCAGAACTTAATGTAATTGCCAGCAAGGTCAGGAATAGTTCCCTCACATGATATATCTGCTCCACCATCTTTTTTTTTTTTTTAATAAAGGGCTGTACTAAGGAAAATGGGAGAAGTGTATTAGTGTGTTAGTATTACCATGACAAAGCGACACAGACAGGACCATTTAAACAATAGAAAGGTAAAATTTCACAGTGCTGGAGGCTGGGGTTGGGGTACACTCAGGCTCATGCTTGCTGAGGGCTCTCTCTCTGGAGTGAAGATGACGGACTTCACCCTATGTCCTCACAGGGACTTCCTTCTATGCAAACGGAGAGAGAGGGCCTACCTACACATCCCGTGTGGGCAGGAGTGGGCACACAGGAGTATTGCAACTAATTATGGGACATAATAATGACTAACTTTGGTGCCTGTTTCTATAAATGGAAAGATAGAAAAACTGTTGATTGAATGCTTGAGAAGACCATTTCTAACTTACTGTCAGTCATTTTTGTTGATAATTACAACAAAGAAAAAACAGGAAAAACCAGAGTGTAAAATTTTTTTATGATAGTGAATCTGTGGAATGGGTGGAGAGAAGTCAGTTCTGGGAGTTAAAGTGCCAGGAACTGTTGTGGAATATTAGTTTAAGATGTGTTACATTTGTTTATGTTGTGGAATATTTGTTTAATGATGCAAAGATGTGTTGCATTCTTTTATGTTGCGTTTGTTTAACTCTGTAACGCTGTGTTACTTTGTCTGTCTAAAACACCTGATTGGTCTATTAAAGAGCTGAACAGCCAATAGCAAGGCAGGAGAAAGGATAGGCAGAGCTGGTGGGCAGAGCGAATAAATAGGAGGAGAAATCTATTATGGAAGAGAGGAGGAGAGAGGAAAGGAGGAGAGGAGGATGCCAGGGTCCAGCCACCCCAGCCACCCAGCCACCCCAGCCACCCCAGCCACCCCAGCCACACAGCCACACAGCCACCCAGCCAGCCACAGAATAAGAAGGAAAGATATATAGAATAAAAAAAGGTAAAAAGCACAGAGGCAAAACATAGTTAAAGAGAAATGGGATAATTTAAGTTAGAAAAGCTTGTTAGAAACAAGCCAAGCTAAGGCTGGGCATTCATAAGTAAGAATAAGTCTCTGTGAATTTATTTGGAAGCTGGATAGGGGGCCCCCAATGAGTTAAAAAAAATTACAAGAAACATCCACCATCTAAGAATATGTTATACATGTACTTCCAAAGGGGTCTAAAGTCACTCCATCACTTTGAAGACAAAAACAAAACAAAACAAAAAACTGTAAAACCTAATATGTAATGTGTACTGTATTAATTAGCTATGTTTTCTTTTTCTGAAGATTTGTTTTAATTTTATGTTTTTGCCTGTGTGTATGTGTGTGCATTTAAGTGGTGCCCTTGGATGCTAGAAGAGGGAGTCGGAGACCCTGGAGATGAAGTTAGACAGTTGTGAGCTGCTATGTGGCTACAGAGAATCAAACCTGGTCCTCTGTAAGAGCATTGGGTGCTCTGAATCACTACGCCCTCTCTCTCCAGCCCCTAGAAATTTCTTCCTTTTCCCTTTTAAGAACTTGCTAATATGTGTTTTTACTGCTCACACAGCCCCTGCATTTTCTTTAGAGCATATGCATGAAGGTCATGATGCACATGCACTCAGGGAAAATTGATGCATTAGAGACTTATTTGATTAATCTGTCATTTAAAAATACAGTATTTTTATTAATTCTTTGAGAACCTATATGCATTCAATATATTTTGATCATATTCACCCCATGTCCTCCCTCTAACTCCTCCTAGAGCCACCCTAGAAGCTTACTTGTAGAGGGCCTGGGGTGAAATTGAGGGTGAATAGGACAAAGCTGGCCTATTAAGTTGAAATTAGATGTCAAATAAGGGCAATGCAACCAGGAAGGGTGAGGAACTGGCTTGGAGTATAGAGTCTGGATGTGGTCCCTTACCTGGACATGCTGAGGAAATTAGTTTCTGTGTATTCTCAGGAGCAAGGTTGCCCTGCCTCTGCATAGTCCCTTGCAGACTTGGGGCACAGGCGTTGGTCTCCCAGTGTACGGTCCCTCACGGGGATGGCTGAATGTCCAGCTTACCTTTGCAGTTCCTTCCAGCGGCGTGGGTTCTGGGCTTGCCTCTGTGCCTGCCCTTGCACAGGTGGCTGGGTACCAAGTCTGTCTCTGTGATGTCTACTCCAGAGGGTGCCTCAGATCAGATTTGTACTCACAGAACACTGTGCAGTTCTGAGTCAAAGTTTCTCATCTATGGAGAGGTATTCTGTGGGCCAGCTCTCAGAGTGGTCCAGGGGCCTCAGTAGCTGGTCAGAGAGCCACTTAAGTGCTGACTCAGCAGGGGTCTTCTGAAAATGGTTTCTTGCCCCCTCCAAGAAGAGGGGCTATCTCCACCCACTCCCTGCAGGATAGCTACCCATGAGGTTTTCTCTCTCCCCATCTCTCTTTCTCTCTCCTTTAAATTATTTGTTGCAGTACAGATTTTCTGAGGCTCTTATCTTCACTACGGTTCTGTCCCTTCACAGATGTACTTGAACAAGGAGGTGAGCATTCCTCAGTCAGGTCTGAGTCCTCAGGATGGAGTCTCCACCCATCCTTCTGTCCCGTTTCCCCAAATTTCCTTTCTTTCTTTGTAACTGAAACCAGTGTTTTTCCGCTAATACCATCTCCGAGGGTGGTTGCTGCCCAGCTGTCCTGTTTATTCCCTGGAGATTCTGTCAGCCTGTGCCCGGCTGTCACCTGCCACCTTCTTCCTGTCTTTTTTTTTTTTTTTAAACGATGTTCTTGAAAAGATTAAGCCACCAAAAACTGTCTAGTGTGATACATGGATTATTCTTTAAACATTTATTTTCCTTAGTTGGCTTCATTGTGAGGACTGGTTTCACACTCCTTTTCCTCCCCCCTTGGAGTTTTGTACAGTAGTGTGACAAATGTGTGACAAATGTTGATGCTGTCATTGCTGAAAACTCCACTCCTCCAATCCAAATATTTGCAGAGCTTATCTACATCTCAAACTAACAGGTGTCTTCTACAGCAGTGCCCCGGAATACATACATACTGGAAGGTTTTGTTTCTTTCTTTCTTTATTTTTTTTAAGGTGACATCCCTCATAGATCTCATATTGGTGAGCTTAGGCCTCTATCTCGAGTGACTGCCTAAGCACATGGTGAGTGAGTCACGTGTTCATGCATGATTCAACAGTCTGTAGCTCTGTGCTGCGAAGGCACCAACAGTCTGTACTATTTAGTGACTTACGGATGCTCGTCACCTGTGAATGAGACTCAGGGACACAGAACTGAAAACTGAGCAACCGGTCCCACATCCCTGAGTTTGGAGAAGAGCTCTGAGGAAGACCATCTTCATCTTATTTCCCCTAAAAGCTGATCCAAGTCTTGGTATAAAGGTAGCTTATATGGGACATGATCCTAGGAAGCCCAAACGAGACAGTGGACAGGAACAGGTGTGCTGGTGAGTGGGGACTGCTTCAGAAAACGAGAATTCCGTCTCATTACTGACATTCCGATGGGTCGTTTGGACAAACTTCAGGATTGCCCCATTGTGGGATAAGGAAGTTGGAGGAACCTCAAATTCCTGTCTTCATAGTTTTGAACGATGCTTCTGAGAAATTTGGCTTTCCCTAAAGTTTGTGGCCTGAAGAAAGCCGCTCACAGACACACAAAGAGATGCCTGACATTGAGAAGTGTACATGAGACTACTCACTGCAGACACAGAACAACTCAAAGTTGGACAAGGTGACATGTCTAGGGCATCAACATTATCTACCAACAGAGTGTGTAGGATCTTTGACAAGACAGTTGGGTATTGATGATGTAGCGATACGGTAAAGTAATGGGTTACAAATTCTGAAGGAAAGATGTCCCTTTATTATTAACTCCAAATGAAATAAATCAGTGAAATGCACAACTCTCTGGTCAATTCAGTTTGATTGCTTGATATTCCATAGACAACTAGTGTTCAGAGTATAGTCTTCAACTCTCATAATCAACATCACCAGAACTAGTTAGGAAAGCAAATTCTTGGTCTCCCACTAGTCATCACTCTGAGGGTAGGACTTAGAAATCCTGATAATCCTGATATGAATTCAAGTTTGAGCACTGTGGATATAAATAAAATATTGTACCCGAGAAATATAACTTTCACGATAATTTAGGGGCAGAAACTGACTGGGTATGGAAAGTACATTCAAGTTTCTGTCCTAGCTGGGTATGAACATTTCAAATTATTTATCTCTAATCTGTAAAATGAGAGGCTTGAACTAATAATATAGTGACGTTTAAAATTAAAGATAAATAAATAAACAAAAGCAACAGAACACTTTGAAGAAGAAGAAACACCACGTGCTGGACACTCAGTATGTTAAAAGACACACGCTCAATGTGTTAGTAAATGCACACCCAGCCCACGGAAACACAAAGTCCTCATCAGAGATGGTAGCTAACCCCTCTATCCTTTTACTTTGCCCACTGTAGCTTACCGTACACACTGTGGGTCTTCCTAATTTTAAGCTGTTTAGTTTGAGAAATACTGTTGCAGAGGACCAGGATCCCTCTGTGATATGATCTAAGACATCAGACAGACTTCATCATGACTTACCTGATGACGATGACCCCGAGGCTGACCTGAGGGTGGAAAATATCATCGTGGGTCCATGGCCTCTGCATCACCATTCATGAATTTACATTAACTCTAATTCTTTTTTTTTTTAACATTGAGGGTTTTAAAAAAAAAGATTTATTTTTTTTACTTTATGAGTGTTTGCCTGTACACCATGTGCATGCCTGGTGCCCATGGAGGTCAGAAGAGGGCATTGGGCATTGGATCCACTGGAACTGGAGTTACAGACAGTTGTGAGCTGCCACGTGGGTGCCGGGAATCAAACCCAGCCTCTCTGGAAGAGCAGCCAGTGCTCTTAAACACCAAGCCATCTCTTCAGCCCCAACTCTAATTCTTGTCGTACTCATCTGCAGAGGGCCAAATGAAAGTCCATAGGCAGACATACTTTATAAATTACCGAGTCCTATTTAACTGAAAGGGATTATTGTGGGAGAAATTGTCCTTCCAGGTAGAATCCCTTTGTAATGGGTGCCATGGATAGGTAGAGAGAAAGGATGTAGATAGTTAAATGCTTCCTGGTTTCTCCCTCTCTTAGAGGGATGAGGATGTACATTTCCTTCTTAATTAAAAGCCTGTTTACCAAGATGACTCATGTTAAATAAAATGATGCTTAAGCAGAGGTGAGTTAGCTGGCTGAATCATTCTGAACAACTTGTAAAAGAAGTGCCTGGGTAGTTCTCTCGAAGGAGATAATTAGTTTCTCTTAACAATTTACTGCCAACCAAATAATAATGAGAGCCAATTTTGGAATATGTCAATTTAACATTTTTAACCAATTACATATTCAGAAATTTGTAGTGTAACATTAACACATGTTTATGTGGTTTTATTCCATCTCTGATGAGGCTTCTGGGAGAGATTTATCTACCACAAACTTGCTAGAGAAGTACCCAACAGAATGTTTCATGGCTGCGGTTTCCTATCATGGATGTGGTGAATAACTCCTTGTGGAATGTTTGAAAGATTATCTATTGGGAATGTCGAATATGGCTACTGGAGTTAGACAGTGGTCAGATTTAAGCCCTACATATTTCCAAAGGCTGGTAGGAGGTCAGATGATGCCTGAAACCTGTCATCCTAAGGATAGATATTTGTAGATAAGTCTCAGTGTCCACAATGAAGGTGGCTATCTGCAGTCTCCAACATTTCTGCCACCTCGTATTTCCTGAGAGCGTTCTTCCCATTATCTGATTCTTCAACCTGACACGATGAGGTTCCATCAGAACTCTCTTAGGAGCAATCAACAGAGACCTGACAAGGATTTGCTCATGGCTCATATTTGAAGAAGGGGCATCAACATTTCTGAGCCCCAGGCGTTGGCAAGGCAGCCATGGAGCAAACTCCTATAAGTATTATGCACCCATATGAGAAAGAGCTGGATACCCACCACTTACTCCTTACCTATCACTGTGGCACATAGTGAGCAAAGCAGGCCTCTGTGACGCTGTGGAAGAGTCAGGCAGTCGGGAATGGGTGTGTAAAGATCAAGAGGCATGGAGGGCAGAGCTCCAAGCAGACAGACCCACACATACAAAGGCTTGTTCCGAAGACTGAAGAAGCCTGCGTTAGCTGAAGAGTACAAGTCACGCTGAGGGGTGAGACAAGCTGGTGCCAGGACTTGGAAGACATTGTCAGCATGGGTCTTCTTTTCCTCACTTGTATAAAGATGGGGCCAATGTAAGCCATACTTTTCCAACAACTTCATGGAATCCCGGGTAGAGTGGTAGTGGTGGATTCCAGAGGGCTTTGGGGAGTAGGGGGTGGGAGGGAAAACTTCTGGACTTCAACTTCCACCCTGTTAGGAACAGCTTTGCTTGTATCTAGTTTAAATACTGAGGGTGTAAGTATAATAGTGTTAGAAGATAGGGCTTTAGGCTTAGAAAGTGATTGAAAACTACCAAGGTTCAGGGTAGGTGTGTCCCACCCGTCAACACTGTGAATGATATTGCCATCTAAAACGTCCACACTCGAGAACCACACAATTGAATTGCAGAAAGTAATCATGCAAACACACACCACACACACACCCCCTTCCTCATAATGTTTTATGCTGAGGCTCACTTACAGCTATACTTGGCTGCATGTGGCCGTCGGGGCTGTAGGCTGGACACCCTTCTGGGGTAACCAGAAGTTTGGGGAGATTCCTGAGGAACCACCTAGGATGGATACAGATGGCAGCTGTGTTGCCCTGACCCTAAGACTCCACGAAGTGCCTGCTTCCCAGTAAGCGGAGAGCTCACCCCCTATCATCTCATTCACGCCTATCAATTCTCCAGGAGACAAGAGAAGGGCTGAGACAGGCGGCGGCGGCGGCGCACGCTTTTAATCCCAGGCCTCGGGAGGCAGAGGCAGGCGGATCTCTGTGAGTTCGAGGCCAGCCTGGTCTACAGAGTGAGTTCCAGGACAGCCAGAACTGTTACACAGAGAAACCCTACCTTGAAAACAAAAAACAAAAAACAAACAAACAACAACAACAAAAACAAACAAACAAACAAGAGAAAGGCTGAAAATCTGCTGCTTTATCCTAATTGAAAACAAAAAACAAAAAAACAAGAGAAAGGCTGAAAATCTGCTGCTTTATCCTAAGTGGAAAAATTTAGAAATAGCTAAAACGCACCATTGACAGTTCTCACCAGCTACCAAATGGTTGGAGTTGTTAGTCAGTGTGAACCTTTGCAGTCCACGGCTACTAATTGTGTGTCAGGAAAGTTCTGTAACTGTTCTCTGTACTTAGGGGGGCACTTTCCAGTGTCACCCTCTCTCAAAAAGATGACCAGAAAGCAGACTTTAGGCAGCCCTTTCTGGACCATGTGTCACTTTCAATGATATTTGCTCCTTTTACTGGGTCTCTCTTCTCCTCTCCTCACCTCTGCTCCCTTCCTCGCCCCTCCCCTCCCCTTCCTTCCCCTCCCCTCCCATCATATGTCCAATCTATAGTGTTATCTGCCCAGCCCCCACTCTGGTTTGACCTACACACAGAGCTTCTACCCGAGTGTCATTTTGATCCCATTCATACGATGTCCACCTGTGTTAGTGAGGTCCCAGAATGTCCTGTTCAGAGGCCACTGGAGCGATGACACTATTAGTTTTTAGCTACATTATGAACACCATGAGTGTCAGCTCTCAGTCACTGAGACTCTGTTTGCACACACCCTCACTTAGACAACTATAAATGTGTTCTTGATTAGCGGCATGGTAGCATGTGGTTTCCTTCCATTCAAAGTCAGAGGCCTCCTCAGGGTTTCCCATGGTTCCTTCACAAGTTCCAGAATTGTTTGTTTACTCTGAATGTGGCTGATGGAGCTTCAACCCGACTGACCACAGCATCCTGCGGCCAACATGTAGATGGCTTGGGGTTATGTAGAACTTACCCATATCTTGAATACTTCTGAGTGTTACTTGAGTCCGTGCCCTAAGACACAGACTGGAGTAAAACCTCAAAGGCTGGCATCAGTATTTTCTTTCGGGCACTTCACTCAAGTCGAAGTCATAAAAATCTATCACTTTAACATAAGAGACAACTCCACAATTTTGGCGACTTCCAGCATTTTTTGTTGTTGTAGCAAATTAGTTCTACCCCAGGGACAAACGTTTAGTGGTACCAATATTGCCCACAAGAAAAATAGGGAAACATAAAGCAAGGCCAACAATAAAAAATAAGGAGTAAAAGAGGAAAAAAAGTAAATATAATTTGTAGTTTTAAAGTCCAAAGTGCACTTTCATCTTGTCTCAAGACTACATACTATGTCTTATCTTTGGAAATTGCAGATGTTATCAATGAAGAAGACTGAAACTGACATCAGCTACTTGATTTAGACTCTAATTTTATTGTTGAATAACATTGTGTAACATGTTTAAAGACCTCTAGTCCCTCTAGGCCTCAATATACTTCCCAAACTTTAAAAACTTACCATACTTCCCATTCGTTAACGATTCATCCATTCTACTAATTTAATTGTCCATTCATTCAAGTAATTATATATATTTAGTATATAATGTATAATTATGTATATCATTAGTACAATAAATACATGTCAGAAATTTTTATGGACTAAGGTAAGCCAACAAACGAAGCAGACAATCCGTTTGCCTCTATGGGTCTTATGTTCTGGTTTCCATGTTTACAAATTGAGTGAGTGAGGGTGTCCAGAGAGAGGCAGCTGGGATGGGTCAGATGTCTGTGAGAGTAACTAAAAAATTCTCCAGTGGCCACAAAGAGGCTAGGCCTGGTGTCTGGGCCAGTTCGGCAGCCTCACCTAGCCTCTCTACACTCCCCGTCCCAGAAGCAGGTGCCATCTCCACATCAGGGGCTTGGGAAGCCATTGCTGCCTTTACCCCCATCTCCCCTTGCACTCACTGGTTTCTCAGTGTGTTCTCCCTCGTGATGATGTCTTCTCTTTGCCAGATGGTTTGGGCACTCTTCATTCCATCATTTTTAAGGCACCCTCCTTGGGATTCCCCACCACCACCACCACCACCACCTCTGCTATTGGCTAGCTCTCTCTCAGCTGAGCCCCCCTCTAGTGTCTGGATTGGTGCTTTGGTGTGGAAATCAAATGTGAGGGAAGCTGCAGCAGTTTCTAGACACCCAGATCCAGGGGCAAAAGGCTGAGGTCTGTCTGGTTTGGAGTAAGGCTACAATACGGAGGAGGGTAGCAGCAGAAGGTCCAGGGTTCAGGGTTTCAGTGGAGGCTCTTCATGCTGAGTAACTAAAGGGAGAAAACAGTTAGGGGAGGCCGGTACTATAGAAGCACGGCCTAGCAAGGGTTGGGAAAGGGTGGACAGTAGGTGGACTCTAACCCAGGGCCTTGCTACACTACTCACTCTGCACCTCATTGATGTGGCTGTCTGCTTATCTGAGACCTGCAGATAAGACTACTTAAAAGCTGAGGCTGTAGGCTAGGAAAGTAGTCCAGTGGTAGAACACTTAGCGTGTGTAATACCTTGTGTTTGGGCCCTAGCACCACAAGAAAGGGTACTGATTTGGGGAAACAGTTTAAAGTGTAAATCCCAATTCTGCTGCTTCCTAGTCTTTGTCTCCTCGTCTATAAATGGGTCAATGAATTTTCTATAACTGTGAGACCTCTTCAAACACAGCAGATAAACAAATCTTTGCATGTCTAGGGTTCTCATGAGCTGCAGCTCAACACTGATGTTCTCGCCCTGGAGTCAACAGCAGCATCTAGAGAAGTCATTGTGTATGCTAACCAGTGCCGAGGAAATAGGAAACACCTGGTAACATTTATCACCACCTGGCAAGTTATTAAGCAGTCCAGTTACCCTTCATTCTTCCGTGTCAACTTATACTCCAATGGCTCTCAAATTCCAACGTGCCCTGGAATCATCTGGAAGGTGATAGAAACTCAGCCTGCATGGCTTCATGTTAGACTTAGGCTTTGGAATGCCTGTGGTAGAGCCTGTAGTCGCCTTTTCTAACACGTTCCCGCTGATGCTTGGTTAGGAAGGGACTTCCCTTTGGTAGTAACTGTCCCTCAAGCCAGGTGTCCACACAAAGGCAAGATTCATGACCTTTGCGAAGGACAGTCTGGGCAGTTTGGTGAAACCTCCTTGTCTCATCAGTGGGCCTTACATTTTATACAGGTACATAGAGTTATGTGTGAATAAATAATAACATGAAAGCGGAGGCAGAGCTATCTGTGGGACCGAAGGAGAGCGATGGAAGGAGGGAGAAGGGAGGGTGTGGGAAGGGATATGGTCAATGTCTGCTGCACACTTGTAGGAAAGTGCCTTCTGTAACTCTCATAAAGGGAAATATTTAATTGCGGTGGCTCGCTTACAGTTCAGAGGCAAGGCAGCATGCAGGCAGACATGGTGCTGGAGAAGGGGCTGAGGGTTCTTACAACTTGATCCTACAGGCAACAGGCAGTGATCTGTCTCAACGGGTGTGGCTTGAGCATATATGAGACCTCAAAGCCTGCCTCCACGGTGATACGATTTCTCCAACAAGGCCACACCTCCCGGTAGTGCCACTCCCTTTGGGGGCATTTTCTTCCAAACCACCACAGTAGGACAGCACCATATATTGTGTATAATGAATATACACAACAAAAAATTTTAAAGTGAAACATTCCTCCTCCAAATAAAAAAATAGTTCTCCTCTTTGAGTTGGAGTTTAAAAATGTAAAAGACAAAACAGTCAAACACCTGAAGCAGTGTTTTTTCTGCAAACAAGGAAGGGTGATTTCCAGGAAGCATTGAGTGTTTCACACATATAAATCCCCTAAAGCCCATGACAAAAGCATTGTTACAATAAGTATGATGTCAGCGAACTTAAATACAGATCTTCAGGGAAAGGCCACCTTAAAACCACAAATTCTTAAACCCTGGGATTTTGAGCTATAAGAGGTCACAAGTATTTGTGGCCCTACTTCTTAATTTTGGAGATAAGGACATGGAGGCCTGAGAGGTTAAATGACTTCTCAACACCCACCACCACCCACCACCACCCACCACCACCCACCACCACCTACCACCATTTTTTAGCAGAGAAACCAAATCTCCCAACTCCAAGCTAGTCTCTTTTAACAAATAAGAAACAAGACTCCGTAAATCATCATTTTCATTATCTTATTTTCACAATAGGTAAACAATGTTTTCATCCTTTCCAATTTTATAGATGAGAAAAATCTGAGATTTGGAGAAGAGACATTTTCATTTCACACAGTATCAGGACTAGATCTTTGGCGTTTTAACCCTTAGTCCAGGGCTTTCTCGGTATTTATGTTGCCTGAGATCATTGGTATAGAAAACAAGGCAACAAACAGATATGTTTTTGAAAGGATATCAAGAGCAGATACAAATCTTGTTTGTACTTGAAGTCTTCATAGAGATACAACATACATAAGGTCACTCAGTCAAT
The DNA here is from genome assembly GCA_902168415.1 of Peromyscus melanophrys. Classification (NCBI taxonomy): domain Eukaryota; kingdom Metazoa; phylum Chordata; class Mammalia; order Rodentia; family Cricetidae; genus Peromyscus; species Peromyscus melanophrys. The sequence continues at coordinate 13,288 of CABHPR010147890.1, read as the reverse complement.
GTTTGTAAGGTGAAATGGTTACATGAGAACAGATGAGTAACTGTATAAATAAAGGATGGAATGGAACTGTGTTCCATCCTCAGCAGGTGATCCATTCTGGAAGTGTATGGTTACTCAAGATTGCTCTGTACTGGGGAGGGGGGGGCTGACAAAGTGCAAAGAATATCAGGGTAAGCCTGTAACTCCAGCTCTAAGGAATTCTTCTGGCCTCCACCGTGTGTGTGTGTGTGTGTGTGTGTGTGTGTGTGTGTGTGTGTGTGTATGTGCGTGCGCGCGCGCACATGCGTGCCATAATATTAATAAAATGACAAACAGTAAATCTAGAGACTTAAAAACATGTAATTAATGTTAGAAGGAAGTTGACATGCACAGATGAAGATCATTGGAGTCACAAATAATGATTATTGTACATACATACCTTCCAGAGATAATAATTATGAAGGTGTGAAAAGTATATATGTGAATATAAACTGATACACATCTGCATATGCTCATTGCTCACAAAGATGATAAATAGTGATGCCACAATCTTCATGGATATCAGACGCATGTCCTGAGTTGTAGGTCCCTGGGAATTAGTGTCTTCTTTGCATTTGGCTGAGGCCAAGAGGCCTGGTCCTTTCACATCCCCCCTATCATCCTCTGCCAAATGTAGAGAGCAGTGTCTTACCTTAGCACTTCTCAGGGTTGATGTGAAGACCTAACATCATAAAAAAAAAAGTGAAAGGCCTTTGAAAAATACAAGGGCCCATAGCAACAGATGCCAGGCATTATTAGAAGCTGCAGAGAGATTACTAACACAGTGTGATTCAAGGACAAAGTTTTGTATTTCGAAAGCTTAAAAAGGCGTGCAGCATTTACAAATTATTTAGAAAACCATATTCTTGCTCTGGTGACCCAGAACCATGACTAAATTGTCTTCTAAATGCTGTACATTCGATATCCCCTGCTATAAGTAATCATACCACATTCCACACCAGATGTAATTATGCAGCATTTCTGCAGCATCTAAAGTTTTTAGTGGGTAAGGAGTTATAACTCCACATAGCACAAAGGCAAAATCCCATCTCCCATAAGCAGGCTCTTTTACTTTTCCATAGTGGCAAAAGTGCTGCCCTCTGAAATGCATCTTCTATGAGAACCCTGCCTGCCAATGCAATTTAATAAGCACTTATTGAGTGCTTATGGTATACAGTGAGGTTTGGTAGAGATGGGGTAACAGAAAGGGTAGTAGTAGTGGTTAAAAAGTAAGAGAGAGATGGAGCCTAAAGTGGTTGAGCTTAAAAAAAATCTTTGTGTATATGTGTACAATGTGGGTGTGCAAATTTGTATGTGTGTGTGTGTGTGTGTGTGCACGTGCGTGCGCACCACAGCATGTGAGTGAAGCTGGAGTGAACGTCAGGTCTCAGTCCTCATCTTCTACCTTGTTTGAAGCAGGACTTTCATTGTTTCTCTGCTGCACGTGGTAGATTGGTGGGCCAAGAGGTTCTGGGGATTGTCTGTGTGTCTGTCTCTCCTCTCCCCAGAGCACTGGGATTACAGACACGAGCTCTACTGTGTCTGCCTTCATAGGGTCCTGGGGATTTGAACCCAGGTCCTCACACCTGTGTAGCAGATGTTTTACCCACGGAGCCATCTCTCTTCCCAGCCCAGAAGTGAGAAATCTTCAAAACTGAAGGGAAGTGGCAGGTCCTTTGACAGCTAATTACACAAACAAAAGAAAACCAATGCCAAGAAAATGACTGGGGAATATGCCTTGGAGCTGGAGAAGTTGCAAGAACTAAACTCATTCCATGTAGGAGAGCAAAATCTGGTGACATTTCTCCCCGGCCTTGGTGATTCCTTGTGTCGGAATTAGAGGGAAGACTGAGTCTGAAGGGACTTAGTCCATCCCACCAGTAAGTGTTTACCTGCTCCAGCTGATGAAAACTCAGCATTTCAGCAATGTGCCCAGGGATCTGCAAAATCACAGCTGAGTGATGTTAGGGGCTAAATTCCAGCTTCTCACTGTAAGCAGCACCCGGCTAGGAAGGCGGCTGTGAGTGCCGTGCAAGATCCTGAATCAATGCTTCATTTTGCTTCAGTTCTGTCGAGATGCCATATTTTATCCTTGTTCAGGTAACACACACTCAAATTGAGAAATCCCCCAGACTCATGCTCTGCCTGCAGTTTCTAAGCCCACTTGTACTATGCTCCTCTGTGTTTCGTCGAACAATACCAACCTTTATACTTAGTTTTAGTTTTTTTCTAGGATCATACTTTCTTCTTCCAATGTATTACTGTTAAATTAGACTCCAGGAACTTTGAGAACTCCCTCTCAATCACTATCATGCTATTAATTAGTGTTGACCCAGAGTGCTAAGAGTGTAATTGTACTGTCTCTTTTGCACAGTACAAGTAATATTATCATTTTCATTTTATAGAAGAGAAGACCTCAACAGAGGTTTAATGACTGGTCCAACGTCATCTAATTAGTTCCATCGAGGAACCTGGACCAAAGTCTGTACATTCAGCTCTGCTCTGTACTACGCCTATTCTCTTGCCTTTCTCTTCACATCTGTATTTAATCTATAGAATTTGTGTAAATTATATTACTTCATGTGGATGGATATTTTACTTGCATGTATCTATTTGCACTGATATTTTGCCTGGTGCCCATGGAGACCAGAAAAGGGCATCCTATCCCCTGGAACTGGAGTTACAGATGGTTGTGAGTTGCCATGTTGGTGCTGGGAATCAAACCTGGGTCTTTCCTTAGAGCAGTCAGTGTTATTAATCACTGAGTCATCTTCCCAGCCCCTCTGTAAACTGTTTTGAGGCCAATGTCCTACAGGTTAAGTGAAACAGGCCATTGTGTAATTATGATATAATTATGTTAATAAAGCTTATCCTACACTTTTCATATACAAGGCACTGAAATAAGCTCATGTATTTTTCCATTTTAACCCTCATAGAGAAGATAATTATTGTTTTTTTTTGTTGTTTGTTTGTTTAGGTATTAGAGATTGAACCCAGGGCATTGTTCATGCTAGGCAAATACACCAAGCTGTATTCTTAGCCTTATTTCTTTTTTAATGCTGAGACACAGTCTTGCTAAGTTGCCTAGGATGTACTTGAACTCATTCTTCAGGCAGCCGTTGAACTTGTGACCCTTCTGTCTCAGCCTCCCAGGTAGCTGGGATTGCAGGCCTGAGCCACCAGGCCTGGTTTATTATCATTTTAACAAATGAGCAAACTAAGGCTCAGAGGCTTGAGTAATTGGTATAAGGTTTTATTAGAAACCGAGGGGATGAGTATTTGCACCTCAGCCATTTGACACTGAGTAAGGAGTCGTTTTCTGTCCTGCCAGCCAGCTCCCAAATAATGTCACGGAGACTTCTTATTAATTATGAAAGCTTGGCCTGTAGCTTAGGCTTGTTCCTAACTAGCTCTTATAACTTAAATTAACCCATTTATATTAATCTACGTTCTAACACATGGCATTACCTTTCTTTCATCCTTGCTCCTCCTGTTTCCTCTCTGTGCCTCCTCGTGTCTCTCCTCCAGGACTTGATTCTCTCCTCTGACTTCCTTTCTCTCCTCAGAAGTCCCGCCTCTTGCCTCGCTATTGGCCAGTTAGCTTTTTATTACACCAATCACAGCAATACACCTTCACACAGTGTACAAATATCCCACAACAACACCCGATCTCTGGCTTTAATTTCTGAACTATACAAGATGTGGAATAAGCTGGGAAACGTAAGAAGATGTTACCTCAAAATTTCTCCCCCACCTGCCTGCCCCAGATCCTGAAATGGGGATCCTGATCCCCCTCTAGTGGTTAGGCATCCCTGTTTATTTCTGGGGTAGATGTGACACTGGGAATAGCAGGGGTTGACTTTCTTCAGTGCCCTGTGCAAGATATTGCAAGGTTTCTACAGGTGAGCAGCACCACGTGCCTGCCCTCCAGGGCTGGAGACGGGAAGGAAGACTCTAACCAAGGCAGATGTAATCAACCACGAAAATGAGACGCTGAAAACATCCTGCCACACCCGCCACTCAAATCGTGCACAGCAGCTATCACCAACAGGACAGAGCCTACTTTCCTCGAGAGAGAGCAGGCATGGCTGCCCTTCCAATCGCCTCAGTTTTTTGTCTGCCCTGCTGCCGCTGTGGTAATATGACAAGTACCGCCATGTTCACCAGTGTTTTTCATCCCTTCTACCTGACCTAACTGTGGGCCCTCTTTTGAGAACCACCTTGGTCACACGTGTATTTAAGCTTTTGTTATGACAATCCTCGTGTGTGGGTGGAACTTGTGCACACCTACTATATCGCCTATAATTGAAATTATTTGCAAAGTAGCCTCTTTCAAAGTGAAGTGAGTAGTTTAGTCAGTCCTCTTTTGTAACCTAAGTGCTCTCTCACAGGACCCATGAAACTCCTTGGTATTGAGAAAAAGCCAGAATACGCTCCTGCTCCTTAAAACCTGTAGTTCAAGGACTCCCAGGCCTGTTTGTAGCCTACAGCAGAACTGAGGCAGGATAGAAATACAGGGAAAGTTATGGGGACATGGAAGGGAGAGGAGACCCCACACTTGTTTTGGTCTACGCGCCTTTCCAGCTGAGAATCAAGGATTGCTTCCCGCCATTCTCCTTTCCCAACTGTGAACCTGCAGTTTTTTAGGACTCTTTCCAGAAGCCCCTTGTGAAACCCTAGTGGCTCCTGGTTTCATCAGGTTTCATTGTAAGCCCATCCAAGGTGCCTCCAGAGCCACACTATGATCTCATTTATAGAAGGAGAATACAGAGAGAGCCAGAGAGAGTCCCTTGGAGACCGGCTAGGCAGTGAAATTCCAAAGGCTTCCACCATCCTGTATAGTCACCATTAAGACTTAACCACGGCTCCTCTTTAAGAAGCCCACACCTGCGCTCTCTGTCAGGCGTGGTTTATTCTTGTGTGCATTTGTTTCCATTTTTAATAAACTCCCACTGTGCTTCGTCCTGGCTCGCCTTGAAATTCTTTTCTGCACAGAAGCCAAGGATCTGGTTTTATCTGAGTCCGGGTCTCTAAGAGGTTAAGGGAACTTCTCAGGCTGCATGGAACTGTGCCTTTCTGACAGAAGGAAGCTGTTGGAGGCAGATGGTTTTGTGAGTCGGGGAGAAGAGTTTTAAAAGAACCAGAAGCAGACCGGATCCAACCTTAGCTGTCTGGACAACGCTAATCCCGGACGTGAAGAGGAAGGAGAAGGCCTTATGTTGCAGGAGTTTGCTTGGGCTGGCCATGTTCTCCGATACTTAAAATCTGGACGGGATACACTTCTGCCTTTAAAGGTGTGCCTGCCTTGGCCAGAGCCTTGAGGATCACTAACGGTAGAGAGAAGAGGGGAGAGGGAGGGAGGGAAGGAGGGAGGGAGGAAGGGAGGGAGAGAGAGAGAGAGAGAGAGAGAGAGAGAGAGAGAGAGAGAGAGAGTTAGTTTCCTCCTTCCATGGAGGGATGAGCAATTACACTCAGGGGTTTTGGATTGTTCGGAAACTGCTTTTACCAGTGAGCCATCTCACTGGCCCTGTATTAGCAGATATTTTTAATATGCTTTTTTCGTTCTTTCTTTTCTTTTTTCTTTTCTTTTTAAAGAGTCCCATTCTCTAGTAGAGGCTAGCCTCGAACTCAAGGCAATCCTCCTGACCCCGGTCTCCCAACTGCTTCTTTTAAAGCATCACATTATTTAATTCTAACTATCCCCATAAAGAAACTGATGCCTGATTCTGAAGTCCCTCTTCTCCCCGCACAGTGGTGACTGTCCCTACCTACTTTTCAGATGGAAGGTCCCCGCGCTTCTTATGCATTGGGTTTTTTTGGTTGTTGTTGTGTTTGTTTTTTAAAGTACCGCTTCCTTTATTTGAATAAAAACCCGATTGCTTCCCGGATAATTAGAAAAGGAGGCTTGGAAGGGAGCTCGAGGAAGCGCAGGGACTCGCGCTCAGGAGGCGGCGCGGCAGGCGGGGTGGGTGGGGCGGGCGGGGCGGGCAGGGCGGGCCCTGTGCTCCGGGGAGGGTCGGGCTCTGCCCTCCCACTCCGGCCGCCCGGGACAGCAGCGGGCGACACCTGGGCGGTGCAAGCGGCTGCCAGCCCGGGCCGCAGAGAGAAGCTCGCAGCGCCGGGAGGTACCGCGGGCAGCCGGGGCGCAGACTCCAAGCAGCGGCCGGGGAGGTTGGGGCGGAGACCCGGCGCGCGCTCTGGGTCTGGCTTTTCTGCCCACTGGCCGTGCCACCTGGACTGCTTTCTGGGTCCTGCCCTGGGTCTCAGTGTAGCGGGAGGGAATTGGTGTAGAGAGATTTTTGTTGCCCTTGCTATTCTGACCGCTAAAACGTGAACGGTGCCGGCAACCGACAAGCTTCGTTCCTCAATTTCTCCTTTAGTAAGACTCACTCCTGCTGCCCTCGCCGCGTCCGTGAAGCTGGGGAGTCCAGGTAAGCGGGACGATGATGGACAGTCGCGATTGGGGGGCGGCTTTGAAGGACTGATCCCAGACCTGGGGCTGGAGGCCAGCAGAACCTGACTGCAGAGCAGTCGCCCCCAGGGCGCTCAAATGAGGACCGGCAGAGGGTAGAGCTTTGGCAGGTGCTTCCAAGGGAAGGGCAGCTAAGGGACCTGCGAACTCTCGTTTCAAAATGAGCAGATTTGTTTTGGGACAGTTTCCCCTGCATCCAGCCAGACCTCTTCTCTTAGCGAGCTAAGTTACAGAGGTGGGATTTGCCCGCTTCAAACTGCAAAACCTAGTGTTTCAGGGTGTAAGACTCCAGCAGCCGGTAGGAAGTGGGGTAGGAAGTGGGTCTCTGCCCTCATCGTGCCTCCTCCCTTTTCCCTTTCCCCTTTCCTCCCTTTATAAGTTGCCTTTGGCTATGAGGGGCTCCATTTCCTGCGTCATTGAAAAGTTCTTATTTTTACCAAGGACTAGTATGTGACCAGCAGCCTCCGGAACTCCAGGCTGTGGGCTCCCGATTCAGAGGGGATTCTAGACACATACTTGGAATCACAGCTCTCTGACCCTACAGCCTAGGAGCAGTGTGCAGAGGAAGCCTGATGGGATTCAGACAGACGCTGGCGGGTATGATGGGTTCAAACTGCTGCCCAGCCTTCTCTTCCCTTTTTGACAACCCTTCGGGGCTAGTATACTGGTCCCTGCTGTCTGCAGGATGGAGCAACCAGGCAGAGCAGGCTAGCTGAAAGTAGCTGAGGTCTTGAATCCGTTTCTGTAGCTCTCCAGCACCTGCCGCCCCGAACAACTTCCTGCACCTCCGCAGCTCTGCCCTTCATCACTCCTGGAGTGGCATCCATTTGAAAGCAGATTCTAGGACCCACTAACTGTGTCCAGGAAGAAGAGGTCTGGTAAAGAGGGAGGGGCGATGCCCAGTGCTCTTTACAGGACACTTATTATGGGCCAGACACACTGTTCTCTGTATAAGGTGTTCCTAAATTCTCACAAAGCCTCTCCAGGTTGATACACTACACCTCATTTTACAATTGAGATACGGAGGCTCAAAAAGACGGTTTCTCTTATTCTACCATAGCTCATCATTGGCCCAGTTGGGATTCAAATCTAGTTTCTAATTCTAAAACCTTTCTACTTTGTACTCTTCTGTAAAGATAAGCTGGAGCAGGTAAAAACCAAGCAAGGAAGCACCAACTAACTCACCCACCCACCCACCACATTATCGAGCTCTCGCTGGGCACTGTTAAAGCATCTCAGAGGTCCTATTGGCATCTATGATCAGGTCTGTCCATCGTTCTGGAGAACCAGCGACTGACATTGCCTCTCTCACAGCAGCCCTGTTCCAGAAGGCAGGTCACATCCACTCAGCTGCTACTGCTTGGGTGGGACAGGAATTCTGTTTGCTTTATCCTGGAAGTGGTTTGGGGTCTAAAGAAGGATTGATTGTCTGAATCTGATCCGTTAGACCTGACCGTTGGCTTGTGAATGATCCCTCTGTCCCCTAAGAGGCTCGTTCCAGGCTTTGCTCAATAAACACTTGTGGAATGAATGAATGAATGAATTAGCACCTTGTACAGAGCGATCTGCTACCCCAAGGACAGCAAAGCAGTGTGTGGGTAGCCTGGGCCTTATCCTCCAAACCCGTGATACCAGCCAGAGGGTGTTGGGCAAGGGAGGTAGGGTAGCCTGTGCCTTTGCGGACTTCCAAAATTCCTTTGCTAAAAAGCTTATGCCCATTTTTATAGTTTTATAGAAGTTTTAAAAAATAGCTCAAAAAGAAAAATTTGACTTAAAAAAAAAACTTACCTGAGAAGTGATTTGGTATTAATGAGGTTGTCAATGCTCTCGAAAGGCGAAGGGCCTATAAGATGGTTCTGTTTGCTTTAGAGCTTCCAAAATCTCTCCTAGAAGGATCCCTAATGGGGAAGAAGAAGAAGTGCTCTTGAGAGAAGGACACAAGTCAGCTCCAGCAAGCTTGGTTATCGCCTTAATGACATAGGATGCTTTCATGATCTATGAATCCCAGCTTAACTGCATATTAAAAGTTTTTTTCTGGGCCAGTGAGATGACTTAGCTGGTAAAGGTACTTGCCATCAAGTGTGACTACCTGAGTTTGAGCCCTGGAACCTGCATGGTGGAAGGGGAGAACTGACTCCTGCAAGCTGTCTCCTGGCCTTCGCATGCATGCCATGGCACATGTACACACACACACACACGTACCACATAAATGCAATAAACCAAATGAATTTCAAAGATTGTCCCCCCAAGAATATTTGAATAAAATTAATACTCAGGTAGCGTATTGCTTAGGAGAACCCAGAGAATCAGGCAGTCTCTGGTCTGGTGGCTTAAAGAACAATTTGTGTTTTCCTTCTCTGGTTCACAGCAATTGAGTTTTTTAAACTCCCTGGGAGAGGCAATTCCCTTATCCCACTTTCCAGAATGAAGAAAATGTTAAAAATAAAAAAATGTTTTTTATTGTATGCTTTTTATTACCTAAACTATACATATTAATTTCAGAAAAAGATAAACACAGAATACTACTATAAATAATAAAACATACATCTATGCTTAGAAATAGCAAATGCAAAACTTGGGATATAGTTTTCTAAATCTTTTCTCTGTATCTATGAATAAGTTAAAACACACACACACACACACACACACACACACACACACACACACACACCTTAGTTTTGGTTGAATTCCTATCAGAGTTAAGAGCCATCTGACTGCTTTTATAGAAGACAGAGAATGAATAATAAATACTTAAAGAATCATAAAGCTTAATTGCAGTGTGAGCCCCAGTGTGTATCACCCTACCCTGTAATTCTCCTTTATCATTCAGTCTCTAGCAGAGAGATGTGTCAGGTGGTGGGGCTGCCCTGAAGTTACAGGATCATCTGTGCTCCATCTTGCTGAATGTCTCACAGGAAGACTTGCTCTTCTCTGTGTTGATGTGCAAGATTAGAGCAGAAAATTCCAAAGCTCATTTGTAAAGCAAGAAGGAAGCCCCTCCCCCCACCAAAGGTCCCTGCTGACCACTGCATTTTATTACCCGCGTGACCTCAGGCAAAGTTGGTAGCTTCTGAGAATTCTCCCTTTTGTGAACGGAGATAATGAACCCCCTCATGTTCATCAGATTCTCATCACCCTGACAAAACATCTGGGATGATCAGCTATTAAAGAGGGAAAGGTTTGCTTGGCTTTTGGCTTCACCCAGGTTCAGTGGGCTCTGTTGCTTCTAGGCCTGTGATAAAGTGGTGCATGATGGTGGGAGTGTGTGGCAGAGGGGAAGGGATTTACGGGCCTCAGTTTCCTCTGTAAGTGAATCCCTTCAAGGTCTTGTGTTCCGTCTACCATAGTCTACTTCCTTTTAAAATAAAGATTTACTTGCTTTTATTTTATGTGTGGGTGTTTTGCCTGCATGCACATCTGTGCATCACATGCATGCAGTGCCCATGGAAGCCAGAAGAGGGCGTGAGACCCTCTGGAAGTGGAGTTACAGAAGGTTGTGAGCCACCATGTAGGTGCTGGGAGCCAAACGTGTCAGCTGGAAGAGGAGCACTCTTACTGACCTTTTTTATTTTTTTTAAATTAATTTAATGTGTGTGTGTTTTGCATGAAGTATGCCCACGCACCACATGAGTGCCTGGTGCCCTTGAAGTTCGCAAGAGGGTGTCACATCCCCTGGAACTGGAGTTACAGATGGTTATGAACTGTCATATGAGTATTGGGAATCTGACCTGGGTGCTCTGGAAGAGCAGCCACTGCTCTTAACCACTGAGCCATCTTTATAATCCCCTTATCCTTCTTCTCAAAGGCTCTAGTATGTCCCAGGGGTGTCACCAAACGTTCAGTACCCTCAGGGGACCACTCCTCTGCTTCCCCTTGTCTGTCACATGAGAACCAAGTGTTAGGAGTTATTATTTATTACTTGAGTTGCACACAAGTGTGCATGCTATTAACATGTTTAAATACAGACAATTTAGAAGCTTTGTCAGACTTAATGAAGTGGTGGGATCCAACTTTTGACTAAAAGGACTTAATTATAATATGTTTTATGGAACTCGAGCCCAAGTTTCATTTTGTTTGTTTCCTTTCTCTCTCTCTCTCTCTCTCTCTCTCTCTCTCTCTCTCTCTCTCTCTCTCTCTCTCTCTCTCTCTCTCCCTTTTTGATTTAAAATTAAGACTCCAGGAGTATTTGGTGGCTAATAGTTCTCTATCTTAATCACAGTCCTGAATAGAAGAGGTGAGTAGACACTTCTGTTTTACAGTGTGATGGCAGAGTTGACCTTCAAGGGAGCTACGCGTTTGTGCAGGCAATTCTGAGAGCTGTCTAAGCTAGGCAGAGGCATGCTAGGTGGAAACAGTAAGAGCAGCTTGAAAGGCAGGGGCACATTGGTGAGGACTGGGAGCCATGAGCCATGGCTTCAACAGGGCTTCTCAGGCATGCACCATACTCTTTGAAGCCTGGGAAGACGGACAAATGGGTCCTATTGTGGGAAGTAGGTGGCTTGGCTATCACCTCTGCACCCACAAAAGACAAACTGTACAAATTGGCCTTCCCCCTTCCTTCTGAACCTGGGTTTCTTTACTTACACAGTTAGGGAGCTGGATTGGATGAGATTCCTTGCAATCTTAAAAAATCCGACTCTGGATTATTTTCTACTCATGTCTCAAATGACTCAAGTAGTCACACAATGTTCCCACAACTCTCTGTTGCTTTGAGCTTTTGGTGACCCCGTTGTGATAATCCTCACCTGACTGCCCTTCACACACTGTCTAGAGGGCAGTTGTCGTTAGTCATTTAATTGTAAGCTGTTAATCTAGAACCTCCTACAATGTTGGGAGGAGAAAACAGTTTGGGCGGTAATTTTTGGACTGGCAGGATATGGAAATATAATAAAAACAGGGTTTTAAAAAAATCATAATAAAGTCATGCGGTTCATCATGTATTTGCCACTTAAGTTACTAAGGACAGTGCTTTTCTGTAGTGCCCCCTTGGGCACTTAGCCATGTGCTAGAACTTTTCCAGAATATGGGAGAAGCACATGACCCCACTTGACCAGCACCGCGCCGGAGGGAGTGAAATAGAGGATCCAGCAGACAGGAGAAGGAACCCAGCTGTGGTCAGACTAGGGACGCAATGAAAAGATCCACTAGGAAAAGATTGAGACCCCGAGGGCTCGGACTGTGCTGTTCAATGCTGCACCCTGAGGCTGGCGCCCCATAGAAGTTTAGTGAGGTATTTTAAATTAAACTGTAAATGAACAAATGAAAGAATGAATGAATCAGTCTGTTGAAATGAAGTCTGCTGAGACATGGTACTGTGCCGCTCTGACGGTTACAATGGCTTCTTTATGAATGTAAACCTCCAAAACCACATTCATAAGTATTGTAGGGCTGGGTCCTGGAGGTGAAGTGCTTGCTTAGCATGCACAAGACCCTGGGGTCGATCCCCAGCATGTACAGAATACCAGAGTGTGGGCCCACATGCATACACAGAAAGACCTTGTAACCAATTCCACACACATCTGAGCTAGAGGAGAAAGCAAGGCATCATTTGGCCTCTGGGTGAACAGCCTCTTCTTTTTTCCCTGTGCAAGCATTGTTTTACTGTGAGGTTTTCACAGTACTGAACCGACACCATCGGCTTCTGATCAGACAGATGTGTTTTATGCTGCCATTACTCACGGCCACAGGCGCCTAAGCTTTCCTGCCACTGGCTGACTCACTTGGTTAAAACACAGGCCTGTGAGGCTGAGGGCATGAGCTGGAGCCCAGACCAGAAGAAGCTGTTCAGTCAGATCTGTGCTCTGACCGCTCTGCGTCTCTCTGCCAGGGATCTTCGTGGGGAAGAAGGTAGATGTGGCAAGCTGGATTCTTTAAGGCAGATTCATTACCACTGTTGGTTTGAGACTAGTCATTTGAATTTTGGAAGTAAAGGGTTTGGATTTTCAGTTTGATCTTTTCCAAATGTAGGCTAAGGTTGTTTAGTTTCGCCATTGTGGAAATGTTCAGGGAATGCATCTTGAGAACTCTGTTGTCCCCAAACCCTAACTTGTTACTGTATCCTATAGTCTTTATGTGTCCCTAAGATGCCTATGGTCCTATCTTCCTCATCATATGGCAGAGAGACTTGGACAAGCTTGTATATTTAAAGAAAATCAGCTGAAGCAGATGCTATTGTGGAGTGGCTGGTCAAGAGTCATCATTTAAAGACTTGCTGCTTCTTCATACCCATCTGAGGCCATTCTGATTTAACTAGTTTCCATGTGTCATGTTCAAGGCGACTCACGAGCAGTTAAAATCATAGACATTCAATCCGTGAATGCAAGAAGTCTTTTGCATCAGTGTTTGCAAGGCACCATCATTGGTTATATAGGATTCATCTTCCTCGGTCCCTTTGAAAGCATTTCACTTGAGCTGGGTTGTGTTTGGCTGCTAATGCAGCATAGTACATTATCTCTGATCACTTCAAAATGCCCCTTTCAACCCCATGATGCAAGCAGGTGACGACAGTGGTATCTGACATTGAGTTAGCACTTATTATGTATCAGGTATTATTCTAAACACCGTGCCTAGGTACGTTTGTTAATTATTGAAAGTTTATTACTGATAGTAGTTTTGGTTCCACTCATTGAAAATTGAGGCACAGTTAAGTTATACAAGGCCACATAGCCAGCAAGAGATGTGCACTCTGGCATTCTGTCCTCAGAGCCCATGGTTCAGACCATCAGAAGACAATTCAAAGTACCTGGTACCTGCCTGTATCCCACTGGCATCCTGACCTCAGAGCCCATGGTTCAGACC
>CABHPR010147889.1:32640-57991 GCA_902168415.1 Peromyscus melanophrys | reverse complement strand
TGTGTGTGTGTGTGTGTGTGTGTGTGTGTGTGTGTGTGTGTGTGTGTGTGTGTATGGAGTAGGTTGTACCGCTTAGGTAGATGTGCAATAATGAAGTCAGGGTATTTCCTGTTTTATCATCTTATGTTTACAACATCTGTTTAGTGTGAAAACTTTCAAAATCCTTACTTCCAGCTATTTTGAAATATTCAACACACTATTGTTAGCTATTATCACCTGACTGTGCATAGAGCAAAGAGCTTATTCCTTCTCTCCTACTACAGCTTTGTACCTGATGGCCCACTGAGTTGTTCTCTCCCTCCTGCCCCTCAAGCTCTCAGGTCTTTGGTTACTACTATTTTATTATGTGTGTCTATGAGATCAATGACTTTAGATATAACAGGAATGAGATCATTTCATATTTCTCTTTTGTATCTGGCTTATTTCACGTAATATTCTCTATGTTCATCCATATTGTCACAAATAACAACATTTATTTTTAAGGAGGAAGAGTATTCCATTATATATAAACTATATTGTTATTATCTGTTCACTACCATATAATGAATAGTATCCTATTGTGTGTATATATATATGTGTGTATATATGTATATTTATATAGGTATATGCATGCATTATATTTTCTTTATCCATTTATCCACTGACATAATAAAAAGACAATCTACAGAGTAGGAAAAATTTTTGCAAATTATGCCCCTGGCAAGGGGATAATATGCAGACTATATAAAAAAATCAACCTAAGAGAATCAAAGGAAAAGTTAGAAAGAAAAACATATATCAACCAACCAGAAGCTGAATAAATGAGAGAAGAATAAATAAAAAGAAAAAATCTTAACAGACATTTCTCAGAACAGAACAAAAATGTAGTTAATAGGTACATAATAAAATGTTCAACATTACTTATAATCCGAGAAATGTAGCCAAGACTGAATGAGGTAAAATCCAACTAGAATGGCTAGAACAGACATTTGAAAGTAACCAGTGGGAGTTTGAATGGGGGAGACAAGTATTCTTGAAAAAGAAAGGGGAGATTTCTATATACTGTTGGTGGAAATGAAAATTAGTGAAGCCATTATAAAAACAATGTGGATGTTCTTTAAGAAATTAAAAATTCTACTACCATGTGATCCCACAGCTCTACCGCTCAGTATGTTCATCTATCTAAAGGGAGCTTAGGAGGGACATCAGCACTTCAGTATGTTAATCTATCTAGAGGGAGCTTAAGAGGGGTATCAGCACTGCGATGCTGCCGCAACACTGCTTCTAACATCCAAGGTCTGGAATCCGCACCAAATCAGTCCTTAGAAATCCCCTTGCTGGCTTTGCTCTTCGTCAACAAACTCAGTTCACTTCAGAACCTATAGATGGCTGTTGACAGGCATGAGAATGTGCAAAGTAGGACAATCACATCAGGAGAACAGCTCAGGATGGCACAATGGTGTCCTGTCATACCTCTACCTCAAGGGAGCACTAACAAGTGCTGTGCCTCTGCAAGTTCCTCCACAATCCATGCTCCACTCAGAAGCCACAGACATCTAGGAAACCATCAGACCACATCATGTCACCCTTCAGTTTACATTACTCCAAGGGCTGCAGCTGGCATCGGAATGAAATGCAGACTTCTGGTGTCAGCCTACGGCGCTCCTTTAGTACACAGAGGGCTATTTACTTCTACTGCTTCTTCTGTATGTCTGTCAGGTTTTTAAGAGCTCAGAAAATCATTTTCTGGCATGAAAGCAAAATGAACCTTCTAGTTGGACAGTTCCACCAGGAAGACAAGGGAACTCAATCTGTGAACACATTCAATTCACCTGGTTGAAGTATCACTATGAAAATACTGAGTCCTGGTCCCTCATATTAAAATGAGACAAAGCTCCCCTTTGTCCTCTTCCACAAATTTCTGAAACTTCCATCACCCCAGTACAGTTTGTGCCATGTGTGCATCATATGTACCAGTTTCTGCCTACAAACACACAGATACACATTTACCTAAGTTTTTCTATACAAAATAATCTCCAATACTTGGAAAAACAGTACATTGTGAGTGAAGAGCCACACTGTAACAGGGGTACAAGCTTCCTTAGGCAAGATGCTGTTGCCCAGGACCACCAGGATAAAGGATGTTCATGAGCACCTGGACCACAAGGATAAAGGATGTTCATGAAGCACTTGCGCTGCAGAGTTCCTATGCTGAGTACCTGACTGATTACAATTTTCCCAGATGTACATTCTATCTGGTATTATCTCTTTTTCTCAGGGGAGGGCAGGTCCACAAAGCTCACAGTATTTGCTCAAGGTCAGAAGCTGTAAAGGGTAGAAGCAATATCCAAATCCAAATCTGCCTGGCACTTGAGCCCATTCTATTAACCACTGATCATACAGTTTTCTTTGTAAAACATAATCAACCCATGCTTTGTTTTACAACAAACCCCCTCCTTCTCTGAGCTACTAAAGCCAAGGCTTTTACCTCGTTATTTTAGTTACTAATACGGAAGCTGCTGACGCAGATGACATCCCTTCTAGATTCCTAAGCAACAAGCTCATTGGGAGGCGGCGAAAAGCAAGGCAAGCTTTCCTTTTCACTATTCAGTGATTTGAATGTTGCTAATCTCATCACTGTCTTTCATACTATCAGACTTTTATTTTCATAATTACAGGCTGCCATGGGTTTCTCTCAAAGCCAATACTTCACCCAGGGTCTTAAAGTCACTGGTTATTCTTTAAGAAATGCCTGGAACTTTGGGTTGCAAAACAGAGACTGAACTTGGGAGGGTCACACTCCCTCTATGCAATCTTTAGCAAGAGGGTCCTAGAGCAGGATGGATCTGGCCCCAAGCTCAGGTTCTTCTCATAAACACAGCTCTAAAGTTGAGCTATGTACCTATGCTGATGTCCCCTTGCCTCTTGGCACTTGTGTGGCAATGAGAATAATCTAAGCTTGGTCAATTTTAAATCAACTTGCACAATTTCAATCTGAAAGAATGAACTCTAGAATCTTTACAATTAACAAGCAACAAACCTTTGCTGCTTTTCTACCAGGTCTCATGCTAAGACTTTTTTTTTTTAATAAAATGTGGGTTGTTTTATTTTTGTTTGTGTTTGTTTGTTTGTTTTGCTATCATTACTAGCATCTTCTTTTGGACAGGCTCTCACCTTGAGGTAATGGCTGACCTAGAACTTGCTGAATAGACCAGGCTGGCCTTGATTTCACAGAGATCCACCTGCCTCTGTCTCTTCAGTGCTAGGACTAAAGAAGTCCATTTCTTAAAACAAAAACCGTGAGTGTGGGGAGTTAGCTCACTCATGAAAGTGCTTGGCATGCATACTTGTGGACCTGAATTTGATCCTTAGAACCCACAGAAAAAATCTAGGCATGGTAGCATGTGCTTATAACACCAGTGCTGGTGAGCTAGAGACAGATGGACCCCCACAGCTTGCTGACCATGCAAGCTAGCAAATATGTGGGCCCCAGGAAGCAGCAAAAGACCCTGCTTCAAAAAAATAAGATGTTCCTGCAGTAACGCTTACATGTACCCACCCACGCATAAATACACACATACGCACACATGACAAACACTTCAATGCAAAGTGACCTTATATGGAGCGGAGCTGCTTTTCTGCCTCTCCACTTGACAGAAGTAGAATCTAGGGTTCACAAAGACTAACAGCATTCACTCCAGAGGGAAATGCAAGAATCTTGATTCCAGAGCATCTGTTCTGAGAACCCACAGCACAGGGTCTCTCAGCTGGAACAGTCTGAGAAAAACTAGTGCAAATGGCAGGTGTTTGAGAGATTTCTCGGTGGTAGAAAAGCGAGGATAATTATGAGCAGTTGAGGACTTCGGAGAGTGGGTGTCTCTCCTCAAATTCTGTCATATGTTCCTGCAGGTCTTTGCTTGTTCTCCAAGGATCTTCTGGAGTGTCCCCTTCAGGAAGTTTCTTCTTCCTTCAGTCCTTAGTCTTTCATAAGTCAATAAAGGTGTGGTTTACTAGTGCTGCCGGGACATGCAGATACCCACCCCCTCCCTTCTCCTTCTCTCTCTCTCTCTCTCTGCTTGTGCACACATGTGCACATATGTGCAGGAGCAGATTCACATGTGTGTCCATTTGTGTGTAGTATCATCCTCAGAAACACGGCCCACCTTTCTTTGGCTTGGAGCTCACTAATTAGCCCAGACTCTCTGGTGGTGAGCCCTAGAGACACTCCCACCTGCCCAGTGCTGGGGTTCCAGTGCATACCTCCACACCAGCATGTTCACAGGGGTTCTAGGGATCAAACTCATGTCCTCAGACTTCCAAAGCTAGCATCTGACCAACTCTGCTGTCTTCATGGCCCTAGTGGCATTTCCAAATATCGACTGCAGAAGAACATCACATGGCCACCCTTCCCTTGCCCCCCACCCCCTGGTGACGGGGTGCCTTGCTCTTCTTTGTATGTTTTCAGTCTTGTCAGATTTTACAAGTGACAAGATCAACGGTTGCAAACATCCTTCCCCTGAAGAAGACATACCTTCTCAGTATGTGATTTCCTTTAGCATTTTGTCCATAATCCCTTCCAAGGCTGACCCCCTGTAATGAAGGCACATTGTGTGCCATGCAGTGATTCTTCACGCAGGGTCTGAGTAGCTACTCATTTTCTTTTCTTTTTTTTTTTTAAAGATTTATTTATTTATTATGTATACAATGTTCTGCCTGCATGTATGCCTGCAGGCCAGAAGAGGGCACCAGATCTCATTACAGATGGTTGTGAGCCACCATGTGGTTGCTGGGAATTGAACTCAGGACCTCTGGAAGAGCAGTCAGTGCTCTTAACCTCTGAGCCATCTCTCCAGCCCGAGCCACTCATTTTCTTACTCCATAATGGTCTGGGAAGATATTTTTATCTAATGACACATTAACTTCAGATTGAAAACTAAATTTTCTTAATATCTACCTTAGTTTATACTTTTCTGAAAACAGATATGGAAGCTTTAGCTCTATAGCATCAGAACACAAGAAAGCAGATGGAAAGAGAAATCAGGATAATGGAGAGTTGTGCAGGGTGCTGGGAGGAAGGAAGGAAATCCAGATGCAGGATTAAACACCAAGGAGGTCTGCTCATCTTCAAATGTTGGCAGGTTGCAGTGGGTAAGAGCTGATGAGGGCCTCCCAGGCAGAGAGGCAAGAAGTGTACCTACAAGGAAGTATGCAGCATGTTGCACTAGGGTTGGGAGGCTCTCTATGGCTGAAATAAAACCCCAAGGGAAATGATTAGGCCAGCCTGGGCTGCCTACCGGAAAAGGTGCACTGTAAATACTGCAGGGTGTGTTAACAGGCATGTATGCTACATTTGTCCTCTTCAACACAGCCATTTGAGGAACTTCAGAGCTGTGACTCCAGGGCCAGACATGTAGTTCATACCTTTAATTCCAGTACTGAAGAGGCAGAGACAGGTGGATCTCTATGAATTCAAGGCCAGCTTGGGCTGTATATCAAGTTCTAGGCCTGTCAGGGCTACATAATGAGACCCTATCTCAAAACAAAACAAATACCACAAAACAATAAGGAAAGTTGAGAATATAGCTAGGAGTGTTAGTAAACCAGTAAGACGGGAGAGATGGCCTAGAGCAGTTTATTTAGACTGGGAAGAGGAAGGAAGGATTTCTTTTTTCTCCTTTCACACATATCCATCAACAGAAGAGGGTAATACCTTGACTTGAAATTGATCTCAATAACAAAAAGTCATCCCCAAGTTTCTCTGGATCCCCTGTGCTGTAGAGAGCCTTGCAGGAAGCTGGGACCTCTGTTTATAAGACAGTGTTGGATCATGAGAAGAGGTTATTCAGCCGAAAGGTGGTGGCAGACAGCTCCATAGAAGGAAAGAAGGGAGACGCTCACATATAGCCAGGAAATGGTACCTGATTAGCCAGGGAATGCCAGTGATAACTACCATCATGCTTGGTATCCAGGGAATGCTAGTGATAAGTACCATCACACTTGGAAGCCAGGGAATGCTAGTGGGGAGAAAGCATACACGGTAAGTAGAGAAGTGGCCCCTGTTACTTTGAAATTAGTATCTATATCTTACTAACACACATTATTCCTCAAGTCTGGCCTGAGCTGAAACAGACAGTATCCATGTTGGAAGGAAGGATTGAGGGTTTGACAAAGTTATTCATCTCCACTGATGGGTTGTAAAGGAAGGAGGGAGGTGAGGAAAGGGTCTCGGTGTGGGGAGGGAAGGGCATGAGAAAAACGAAGGCATGAGAAACAATGAACATCACAAAGCCTTATGGTTGGAGAAGTGTGGCTTCAGCCAAGCTCCTTTAGAGGCCAATGGCAGCCCACATCCTCTCCAACGGTGCTACTCCTCCTTCCAAACGCAAGCTCTTTTCTTCTCCTCTGGCAAGAACATCTATCTATCTAACATGGTAATTGAATCAAATTTAATTTAAAGAAAATCAAAAGTCCTTCCAATGCATTGACATAAGAAAGCACTTAATCTCAATAAACTGGCAGTTAAGGTGGTGAAAAAAATCTACAAGAGCTCACAGGTGCATAGCAAATCAAAATCTTCCCATCCCCATAAAGAAATAAAGCCAACATCAGCTTCCTTTCCAGCCTAAGCCACATATAACATAATATGCTTTAGAAAGATGGGTTGAGGCAATGAGCTGTGACCCACTAGTGATTCAAAGGAATCCCCAAACACGAGTCACCACTTTCACAGAACAGCCTTGGCACAGGAAAATGACATTTACTCAGATTCTTACTAAAATGAGCCCCTTTGCTGCTTCCGGGGTTATTGGGTTGTTTTTGTTTGGTTGGTTGGTTTGGTTTTTGTTTTTTTTGTTTTTTTTGCATATATGTCAGAATAGCAATCCTTTGACTCTGCCTACAAGTGAGAGTGAGGCAGGGTCCCTACAGAACCACCCTCACACCCATGAAATATTTTTATTACACCAACCAGGGGAAATGAGAGAATGAAAGACTATTTAGTATGGCCAAGAATATAGCTTAATTCAGGTCTGTTATGTTTCCATTATTTGAATTTCCCTTGGAATATGAATGCTGTCTTCTAGTACTGTGATATCTGTTGTTTTTTTAAACTGCTTTTGTTTAGTGCTTTTCTTCCTTCCTTTCTCTCTTTCTTCCTTCCTTTCTTCCTTCCTTCCTTCCTTCCTTCCTTCCTTTCTTTCTTTCTTTCTTTCTTTCTTTCTTTCTCTCTTTCTTTCTTTCTTTTTTTGAAAAAGGAAGAATCTGGCTGTACTAAGCAGGAGCACCTTCAATTTCATATGTGCCCCATTTACTCCATCTACGAAAAGCAGGGTTTCCTCAGAATTTCCTCAAATCTTTTGCATAAAGCAAGTGTCAGGCGTCATTAGATCTTTTGGGTGGAAAGTCTGGGTAAGGAGAGCCACTAATGGTCTCTAGGCTTTCCAAATCCATTTCTCATCTGCAGAATGCCAGGCACTGTTTTGCTTTGCAGCTGCCAGCTCCAAGTGTCTGACTTTTTTTTTTTTTTTTTGAGACAGGATCTTAGTATGTAGCCCTGGTTAGGCTAGAGCTTGCTACGTAGACTAGTCTAGCCTCAAACTCACTAGTTTGAGCCCTTCTTCACCAGTGCTTTTAACAAAAGAGGAAATCACTTTGTAAACCATTATTAATAGGCTTAAGGACAGGAACAGAAGTGGAATGGGCTGGAGGAGAGGACCTGTTGGGCCTTTACTCTTCAGTTCTCATTTGATTGTTTTAGAGCCAATTCCTCCTGCAGACCTCCTGCCTCGTAAAAAACAAGAAATAGGGTAACCATGTCACTCCAGACAGTATTTAACAGCAGCAACAACAACAACACTTTTAGCTTTTAATCATTTCCCTCTTACCATCTGGTGGACATTTATCTAAACTGCTGGAAGTTGTAGAAAAAAGGCTGGAAGCCATTTACCCTGGAATTTCATAAGATTACATCTAGGTAAAGCATCCACAGTAGACAAATCCAGAAATCTTGAGAGCAGATTAGCTGTTGGGGACTCTGAGGAGAGGGGGTGCATGGGGAAAGGGGCAGTAGTGACATCATAGTACAGGATCCAGTTTTCAAGGAGATGACACAAAGGCTCTGGAAATAGATGGCACTGGTGATGATTACAGGCTCTCTAAATGTCCTACAAACCACCAACAGTACAATCTCAAAGGATGTATTTTTAGAACGCAGTTTGTAACTACCAAAAATATTAAAACCAACCAACCAGTGGTTCTGGCTATAGATTATCTAGCCTCTACTATATAAAAAACACATACACGTATAGCATGAAGTTGTTGTCAATCATTTAGTACTAAATCCATATTTCAGAATCAGTAATAAGCACATACATAAGGCCAATACCTTTTTTACAATCTAAACCCTTCCACACAACCACACTCAAAGCAAATGGTATTACATCCCAGATGCTGCTAACACGCAACCCCTGAAGTCTGGAGGGACCAGGACCCTAATCCAATGTCTCATAAGATTGGCCCCTCTACATCAGCACCCACTTCAACCTCACTCCTCAGAAAAGGCCTCCTGTGACCCGCACAGAGAAAACACCTCCCCACCACATACCTTTCTGCGCCTTTTCTACTCAAGGCCGTTTTAAAATAGTTTTTAAGTTTTTATACAAATATATAACATATGTGGGAATTTTGCCTCCTGTCTCCCTAGTTTCTTCTCTCCCCTTCTCATATTCCCCTTTGTTCACCTAGACAATTTTATTGTCATGATATATGCACACACATGACTTTAAATGAGCAGGCAGTTCCCAAAAGATAAAATGCAAAAAGCCAGTAAACATATGAGAAAAAATTCAAATTCACTAGTTACTGCTGGCAAATAAAATTTATTTTTGCTTAATTTTTTCATAATGGTCGTGAACTTGAAATCATTTTCTATCTTGAATATGTCTTTTGTTTAAAAATAAGCCATTTGCTGTCAGTGTGTCACATTCCCATACACAACACAGACATGGTCCCACACAATGAGA
The DNA here is from genome assembly GCA_902168415.1 of Peromyscus melanophrys. NCBI lineage: Eukaryota > Metazoa > Chordata > Mammalia > Rodentia > Cricetidae > Peromyscus > Peromyscus melanophrys. Next base: position 48,992 of record CABHPR010147889.1, on the reverse strand, counting down.
CCTTGTATCCAAAGTTCATTCACATACTTCCTGTGCCTGGTAGAAAAGTAGTTTTCCAATTGTAACACAATAACTAAATTTCCTATTAGTCCTGGTAATTAAGGCTTCAGGCATAGCACATTATCATCAAAAAAATGTATGATGTCTTCGAACTTTAAATTATTCTTACATGTGCATACCTACAGTGTTTATGAATAGTCAATACCTGTAGACTTCCTTTGAATACAATATATATCTACATAATAAATTCTCACACATATTAACACAACTGATAAATACCTAATACCTTCTTCTTTTGACCTACACACAATATATCCATATCCACACCACATACATAGATAGTCATTATTCTGATGCTAAATATGTTGTATTATTGATTCATATAGAAAGAATACAACTGTTTATGATGCTACATTTCTGGCAAGAGATTTTACTTCACATTCTGTTGCTAAGCCTCAGACTTTAAAATTCATATCTAAGACTCTTAGCTGGTGTAAAGCAGCTTGGCATAATAAGTGAGTTTTGATTTCCTCTCCAATGTTCCTGGCTGCTGCGAGAATTGATTTCTAAGACTCTTCCCATTGACCCATGAGGCTGTGAAGAAGAGATAGCCCTTCTTAATCGCAAAGATCAGGCAGAGCTTACAATCCCTGTCATTGTGCAGATGTCACCTTCAGAGCCTGCTTCACTGTGCCTCTCTGGAGAAACACAAATGTTTTAGTGACAGGACACTGACTGACAGCTTTTAACACTCTGAAAGAGGCTGGTTAGTAACGATGGCATGGTATTATCCCCTGGAGGACACTTGTATCCACACATCACCGTTCCATCCAAATATACACACATGAGTATTAGAATAGTTCTTTTATTGGAGTATTTCTTACCCAAGAGCACCAGGAGCAACAGTGAGCAAGATGTACCCTTTAAGTTTTATCTGGACAAGCAGTGGGAACAGCAAGTCAGTGCACTCGAACCCACACGAGCTGCACTTCAGGTGAGTTGTCTTTCTAACTGGTCGTTCCTAAGAAATCAAGGACACCAACAGAAGGAAGAAACAGTACTGTGAATCTGTCCATTTCCCTAAAGCCAGATTAGTCTAATCATTTAGTGAGCTTCATGGGCCTTTCCCTATCTTCTCTCATTAAACAACTAAAACTCAGAAAACTTAAAGCTGTAGGCAATGGCCAGGAAACTTCTCTTTATCTTACATATTATTTTCCCTCCAAGGATCAGAGAAACTGAAGAAAAATGCTGAATAAAGACATGCACTTAAGCTCCATGTTACTATACACAACTCATTTGACAGTCTAAAATCAAGTGATTATAAATGGTCACACTGGGCCAGTTTGCTACTATTTCATAAAGAGAAGCCTGGAAAACATCACAGTTGGAGGCTGTCACTCTTACTTTGACTAAACAAAGGTGTGAGTATGTTTCCTAAACAGCTTGGTTCCAACAGACAGACATAACAAATAGGAAGAAAAAAGAAAACCCACTTCAGAGAGCCTCATAGCGTTTGAATTAAAAAATAAAACAAAATCAGATCACTAGAACTCTCATTAATTCCATGCTATAGAGTTTCACTAGTGTTAACTTCTTTGATTAAAAAATACATAAGATACCTGCATCTTTTCTCTAGACCTCTGGGTTCCCTTTCATTCCCAAAACACAGACCTCTACTGCAGAGAATTAGCTCCCCCAACTCACACCCAAAAGTTTGTTCTCTTCTAGAATGTTTGTCTTTCAAAACCTGGATGGTACACAACCTCTGTTGGAAGCACCTCCCTGATGTCCGCTTCAGTACCAAATCTATCCATCCTTCCCAGGGATTTAACCTTAGTGTGTTGGTGTTTTTGAAACTGAGTTATAATTCATTTTCTACAAGTTTGTCACACACCCTGTGGTTCAAGTATGACATGTCCCCCATAGACTCATGTTTGAGCTTCACTTCCAACTGGTGGTGCTATTTGGGAAGGTTTGGAACCTTCAGGAAGTAAGCTTTGCTGGCAGAAAAACATCATCAAAGACTTCCCTTGAATTGTCATTAGCTGGCCTGTTCTTGCTCTGGTTTCTGTCCCTACCATCATAAATTCCTTCCTGCTGCCATGTCTTCCCTGAGACTGTAAGCCAAATAAAGCCTTTCTCCTTGAATCGCTTTTGACAAGGTCTTTTAACATAGCATTACAAAACTAGCTAAAACATCTACACTGTGAGAACCTTCATGGCAAAGATGAAATGTTCTGGAGTATGGCTCCCCAGAATCCCACACGAGGCCAATACCAAGTGGCTTCTCAGAAAACAGCTAGCAGCAAGGAAGAATAAAGGATGAATGAATGAACGAATGAATGAATGAATGAATGAAGCAATTTAATGTTCTGGTCTGTTACCATTTCCCCCATAAGTATCTTTCCATTCTATATCAAACAGAGTGTATCTTTTGCCTACTCCACCTCAAGCACTCTTCAGTTTCCAAGTTAATAACAGTGAAAGGCTGGTGAAGTACCCTGGCACAATGATTTTGCTATTGAATAATTTACTACTGTGGCTTACATGAGCAGTGGTTCATATTTATGTGCTTTTAATTGGTAGTTGCTTTTCTTCATGGGTGAAGATGTTTGTTTACCTCCTTCTTTATTGGTTTAGTTACAAAGTCATATGTGAAATGATTCTCAGGGTGTAAAGTCCAAGCCAAACAGAAAACCTTGAAAACTACATTTTACCACCTCCCCTAACTCACTCATCTCTCGTGAAATAATCTTTGTATTTATTTTCTTACCCCTTTAGGCAAATTTATTCATATATGTACTTGTACACACATGTTTTGTGTTGTTTGGGTGAGGACTGTATACCCGTGTGAATTCATACAGTTTTATAAATACCTCATTTAAAATAATGTCTCAGAGATGTTCTCAGGTTAGAAATGGACCACATGCTTCCTCAGAACCAGCATTCTATATTGGATACTTCAGAGTATACTAATCATTCCATATAGAGTGAAGTGAATTAGCTCCTAACCGTTTTATTCTTAAAAATCCCTAACATATTTCTCTATTACAAGGTGCCATCTATCAAAGTAAATTCTTGAAGACAGAATTCCTAGCTCAAACAGAATAGAGAGAGAGCAAAGCATGAACTTGTCACTGCAAAACCACCAATGGTAATCAGTAACAGGTTTGTCTCTATTTCTTGCTTGCTTTTCTCTGTTGGTCAGTGTGATGATATCAACTATTTGACCTATCAAACGTGGAGATGGTTGAATACATACTCAAAGGAATTATACCATATAGACATTAGCAGGGTCCTGCTCAACTCCTTCTCGAAGACATCCTGATAACAGAATCCAAACTGAATTCACATTTAACATCAAGAAGGGGCCTGACATGGTGGCACATGTGGCGCACTCCTTTAATCTCAGCACTTGGGAGGCAGAGGCAGGTGGATCTCTGTGAGTTTGAGAACAGGCTAGCCTACACAGTAAGTGCCAGGCCAGCCAGGGCTCAATAATAAGACCCTGCCTTAAAACAAACAAACAAGAAAGCAAAGAAGGCCTTAGAGGAAATGAATGATGAGTATCTTCACCTAAGCTTCCTTGTGTAGACGTCTTAGCAACCCATAAGGCAGAATTTATCTATGTTTTCAGATATCCAAACTGTGGCTGGCCAACTTTGGATCCCCCAAATTAGGACAATGCACCCAAACATATCGCGTTTAAGGCTGTCCATGGTGGGCCTCTAAAGCATTCTACTTTTTAGTATTACATTTCTGTCAAAAGGGCAGAAGCCTTCATGTATTATTGTAGCAAATCTTTGGTTTCTAAAAATGGAATTGAACAAGAGGAAGTGAGAGCAGTTTGGCAGAGCCTGGTAGATTATACTTCACACATCAGTGAGCCTGAACTTCACTGAAAACCTCGGTGTTTACTGTCAACAGGAGTCTCCCCATTTCCCTGAGAGCTAGCACAAAATGTCAGTGGGTAAAATCCATCAGAATTGATGAAAAGTAGATGAGGATAGGAATTATACCCCAGACATCTTAGCAAACTTTAATATGAAATAGTTTAAATCTTTATCCTGGCCAAAAATAAAATAAAATAAACCCATAATTTTATTGAAAGCTTACAAAAGCTATTCCAGAACTAAAATTCGAAGTCTGAACTAAAAAATACAAATTGGTTTTCATACTTTTCAAATATTTCTACTACAAAAAAAAAATCATGCTTTGGGACCAAGAAAGAATGAACAGAAAAAAATGCTTTCTAAAATATAGAAAATCATGAAATAAAGCATTGAGACACTTCATTGTAGACATGTGATCCAGAACCTGTGACCATCACCTACCAAGGATGATGCTGTACTGTTACTGAGTGTAATTCTGAAAGCACTAATGTCAAGTCATATTTTCATCCTTTAGTGTAGCAACATCCTTTCTTTGCTGTCAGATGATAAAGTTCAGGAAAAGCAAAGATTATAACTGAGGGGGAAAAGGAGAGGGAGAGGGAGAGGGAGAGGGAGAGATTACATAAACCAGATCTTCTCTTCTTCATCCAGCCTTTTATTTTCTTCCTTATCATACAACAAAACAAAATAAAAGTATTGGATATGAAAACCAGAGAGATCCTTCATGGCTGAGTCTTGGCAAGTTCAGTTGCTTTAGTAATGGAGCTGATTCCTGTGACCTTTTCCATTATGATAATCCCTCAAAGAAAATTAAAACCATTTCCTAAAACATGGTTCAAGGAGTTCCATAGAAAATTGAAGAAAACATTTAGGAACATTCAGGCCATTTTTCTAAGTGTGTAAAATATATGGGTCTGGTATGCCTCCTCACTATTTCAAGCATGATTATTTATGAGTAAAAGGTCAAATTAACTTGAGAGATTTTTTTGGGGGGGAAATCCCCTATTTTTAGAGTTATTGTTCCTTACTTTTCTCTTCCATGGATAGCTTTAAACTGAAGAACACCTGAAACAAGGGGATTATGCATTTGTTTATACTTCAAGAGGTTTTAGAATTAAAGGATAACTAATACTTCATTCAGAAATGATGCTTTGTTTTAAAGATTACAAATAAGTGAGTGGCTTGAGAGTCACTAGATTTCCGCCCAAGCTCTAATGAGCACATCTCCCCGAGCATAAGTGCACACAGACAGCTGGGGTGAGGTGATCCAGGAGGTTCCCTCTTGTCCAATGAGATGACTCAAGAGTGTGTTCCAGTTCTCATCAAAGGACTGAAGAGACAGAAGGAAACCAAAAGCTGATCATTGGTGACTTAGCTCAATGAATCTCAACCTTCCTAAGGCTAAGGCCCTTTAATACAGTTCTTCATGTGGTGACCTCCATAAAGTTAATTTTATGTAAATTTTCTACTGTCATGAATTATAATGTAAATATCTGATATACAGGATATCTGATATGCAGCCCAAAGGGGTCACAACCCACAGGTTGAGAACCACAGGCTTAGATGAATTAATCACAATTCACCCTCAACAATGAAAATCACATGTATAGAGACAATATCTAAAAGCTGAGACCTTTTAAATTCTCCTCTCCCCCTTATTGTCCTTATGACTGTGCCTCAGTTTCTCCCAGTTAAAATGGGAATAATACCAAATGATCCAGATGACTCACAATATCACATTAAGAATTAAATAAGACATCAGAGACAAAAAAATTGAAAAAAATTCCTTGAAAATACATGTAAACAATGAAAATGGAATTATAACTACTAGTTCTGGTTCACAAAGTTGGATTTTCAGGATAAATAACAATTTATCTGCGGCAATAGGGGAAAAATTATGGCTCCAATCAACATAAGGCATTCTGCTACTTTCTCAGTCTCAGTAAAAAACCAGAAACCTGATTGGATAGAATGAAAAAAAATTAAGTGGCTTTTGTTTCAAATTCATATTTCTGTCCCTTTCTATTAAGAGCCAGTAATGCAGCAATTAAGTCACAGTATGCAATTTAAAATGCATAGAGTGACTGATAACTGGGGCCTTTAAATCCCATCATCCAAGCAGATCAGTCTCAAACATATGCTACACAGAATGCAGGGCAGATAATGAAGACTTCAGTATCAGCATTATGACCCTTAATTTCAAAAGGAGTGTGTTCTATTGCTACAGCATCTCATGCACAATGAGAGAAGACACCAGGAAAGCACAAACATCATTACATAAAGGAACCCTTGCTTTGGTCCTGGTGTAGTTCCATTTCTATTCAGCTCAAATACCACAAGACAAAGGATAATAAAAGAAGAATGCTTTGGAGAAGCCAATTCTGTAAAGACTGAGATGGAAAAACAGAACACAATGTATACTCCTGTGCTCCAAACAGCTGGAAGGCTACATTAAAAGGCTGGGGATGCCTTTACAATGCACTTGAAAACCTGTCTGCAACCTCACACCCCTGGGTCATAGGTGCTTTGAAAGAAACAGGAAATAGCAAACGACTCATTTCTTCTGAAGGGGACAAGTGAGTTGGCAGTGATTAAAATATGCCAGGGCTTTGTCTCAAAGGAATTAAGAAAACCATTTGAAGACTTGAAGGTACCTATTCATACATGGTGGTCTTAAGAAAATTCAGGAGCAAGCATTCCTTTTAAAACCTCATTACAGATAGTACTTTTGAAATATCAAAGGCAAGGATGTGCCTCCAACACTACTTAGAGGTATGGGGATGAGTCACTTCACTGAAGGAGCTTAAACATAGATTTGTCTACAGTGTGTTTCCTAATGGGCTCTTCCAAGATCTTTTTTATCTAAGGCAGTATCAGTGAGATTCTTGGGTTTTTATTTTATGTTAAGAAAACAACATTAATGCATTCACAAATATTACAAAATTTGCCAACAATTTCATTGTTTCTATTACTGTTTAGTATAGCTTCCAAGTAGCTTTAAAACTGTATTACCTAGAAGAGCTTGAAAACAACCAAATGGAGGCTAGAGAGATGACTCTGGAAGGAACTCAGAAATTCAAAAATCTGGCACAAGTCAAAAAGATAGGCACAACTATGAACATGCATAAGCCAGCAATGCTGTGGACATGCATGAGCCAGGAATGCTGTGGACATGCAGGAGCCGGGAATGCTGTGGACATGCATAAGCCAGCAATGCTGTGGACATGCATAAGCCAGCAATGCTGTGGACATGCATGAGCCAGCAATGCTGTGGACATGCATAAGCCAGCAATGCATGTGGACATGCATAAGCCAGACATGGCTGTGAACAGGCCTCTAACTCCAGCTTAGTGAGAGGCAAAGACAGGAGGTCAGAGGGCCTTACTGGTGGCCAGGCAAGTTTCGTGTTCAGTAGCAGAACTTGTCTCAAGTGAGTAAGACTGAAAGTGATGGAAAAGATATACAAGGTCTTCCCCTGGCTTCTGTGTGTACATGCACACATATGAGCACACATCACACACACATCACACAAACACACCACCACTTTAAAAAACAACTAAATAAGATATCAGAGTGATTAGTTAGGAAATTGAAATAATGCTGAATTAATTATAAAAATGTAGTGTATAACTATGCTAAACCTTTATTTATTAGATAATAATCTAACCTAAAGAAAAATGAAGTAAGACTACATGGCATGGTAATACCCAGTGAACTGTATAACCATTCATCCCAGAACTGAACAGAACAATGATGGTCTCTCTACTCGTGAAACTGATAAGTCAATTAAGGGAACAGAGAAAGACAGTAGGTTTGTTTTGAAACCAAGTCTGGCTCTGCATACCAATCTTGCTTTGGACTCAATATTTAGCCCAACTTGGCCTTGAACTTGTAACCTCCTGCTTCTCTCATCCAAACATTGGGAATATAATATAGATAAAATATTAATTGTTTTATAAAACAGGTAAATAAGTACAGTAGAAACCTACCACTGGTAAGGGAGGATATAGGTTATCATATTCTTAAGCAGGCAATGTAGGTAAAAATTGAAAGTACAAATTTAATGTCTTTAAACTCAATAAATGGTTCTTTTGACTAAATTCTACCCAGAGCTCTAAGCTATTAAACCTCTTTAGAGGACAGAGGCAACATCTCTTATGTAATCCATAATCAACTGCAAGTTCATTGTCATATTATATTACTGTAGGTAGCGAGCACAAATGACTTTGAGGAAGCATAGGCTGTGGACATGGAATCTGCATTGGAATGGTGGGTGACACCACATTATCTTAGAATAATAATTCTACCACCTAGTTCCATGATCCACTAACTGCTGTTGAAAGGAGATAGAGAATCAGTGAAGTGTCAATGTAGAGTACACACAGGACCAGATGCATTCTCTCCATAATGTTCTACAAGATCAGCAGGAACATGGGGATCATTTATTCTGGAAATCCTGACAGTTACCTCCATCTAAACTCTGTTAAATGGCTTGCATATTTGAGAACCTCAGACAGGCCTTCCACTACTCCCCTTCAGTTCCACCACTATGGAAATTCAATCAAAGGCTGGAGTAAAGAGTCCAGCTCCTGTCAAGCCAAGATATTGAAGGTGGCTTTTCTGATCACAGCAATTCTCAGACAGTGCAGGTGTTGTGATGAGTCCTAAAATACAATCTGACATATTTTCAACTGCTTGTTCCAGTGTCCAATACTGCAATTATTTTATGTCATATCATATCTGATAAAACAGCAGGAGAACAGATTGTCAACTGGACAGATATGCACACATGCACATCTCTATATAGAGAGAGGCAGACAGGATCTTTGTTAAAACCGGGGAAGAGACAGAGGAAACAGCTCACCAATAAGGAAAACAAAAACAGGAATAAAAAGGAGAAAGAAAGGTTATACAATTGACACTTTCTAAAAATAGTGGCTGGGAGCTATCATCTTTGTGATAATTCTATGAATGAATTATTCATCAAAACTTATTAAAACTAAGAATTTAAGTAATACCTCTGAATATACCTCAGAAGAATATAACAAGATAATCACAAGCCCTCACTCAAATTCGTGTTGATTAACAGTAAATAGTTTTTGGACTGACTGATTTCTCCCTTTGAATAACAACGCAGCCTAGATAGACTCTGTTGCCAAAAAAGCCACAAAATTGTAATGGGATGAGTTTCTGGAGTAGGGCTTAATGACCGCTTTGATGTGAAGGTGCTCCCCAGTGTTCTGAACTGTGCACAGAAGCATTTGCCACACAAAATGTGGGGACGACAAACACCATCTTAAACAGAACTTTTATTTAAAATAAATGTATTTTACATTTATTTTAAAGCTAAAGATCTTATATTTGATGAGCATGACTTCTAATTTTAGTTATAATTATTTTTAAATATGCAAAGTTATTCCTGACATCTCAAAAGAACAAGTTATTACTGTCTGTCGGCTCATTTTTAGGAGAGCTATATCATAAAAAATGTATACCTTCATATAATTAAAAAAAATCTAAGCACTGTGAGTTGACTAAAGTAATATGGACTATTAAATAATTCAAAATTGTGTTTAGTGGCAGCAGCTGTTTAATTAAAAGGTAAAAACTGCAACTAATCCAACTAATCCACTATGGGTGACAGAAATACAGCCTATATCGGTAGCAAGATCCCCTAGGATAGACACTATAGAATGAATTCAAGAAGTCCTCGGCCTCACCTAATGAATATAGTAAAAATAAGCACAATAAATCATCACTTAAATATACTTTATATCAAAGAGTACCCCAAAACTCCAAGTTCCTTGTAGCTAGCAATTTTACATTTCAAGGAAATAAATCCTCTCTACTCTACATATTGCTAACCATTGTCCAGCTTACCTAGAAGGTCTGAAACTTCACCTCAGCTTACAGGAGGCTAGAAAAGCCCTTAAAAGCATTGTATCTTTTCAAAGTTAAGAACTTCAGGCTCAGCAATCAAATACCTGTCTATAGTTACTGTAAACCTTAACAAATACAATAACCAATAAATGTACAAAGTTAACTAACCTCCCCAACAACTGACAGTGTAATTCTACAGAGAAATGGTTTTCACTTATTATTTCAGGGGCGGGGCTTCTTTGTTAAATAAAAGAAGAAACTATTGTTAAGAGAATAATAGGATCATTTGTAAAGATAAGTAAATAGTTTTCCCAAACTATAATAGATTATCTGATTCTAGTCAATTCTCTTAGAAAACAATCACAATATTTGGGTAAAATCATATGTGTAAAGATGTTTATTACATAAATGTTTTAATAAAAGGAAAAATATATAAATACCAATAACAAAACTTGAGCAAGAAATTATGGCACAATTATACAATGAACTAATTTTATGGGACTAATATTTATTTTAAAACAATTTAAATAACAAAAAGGAAACTACAATAAACGAAATAATTAATTCATCTTCTTTCAAAGAGACTAAGACAAAAAAGTGAAATGATTGCTGAACTTTGCCTAGACTATATAACAAGTGGCATTAATTCACTTTGCAACTTGGTCTATTCTGTCTGTGCTCCACAAAAGACATCAGCTAAGTTTGCAGCAGGAGAGAAACACTGGAGTAAGGTCAATAGGAAACAAGCAGAAATGGGAGAAACTGAGAAAAGTATAAGGCAGAGAAATGAATTCTTGTTTGGGACAACTGCAGTATAATTTGACAATTTACTGCCTCTGAAAATATCTGAATAGTTGTCTTTACAATAAATTATTTCCGTATTTATTCTACTTCCACAGTGCAAAGGGTGAGGATGAGAGCCCCTCCAGAGTGACAGAAGAGAAGGAAGAAGGGGGTGTCTTTCACGTTATAAACAAGCAACACAAACAGTTCACGGGGTTTTAACATTCACATCATATGTCCTGTGGATTTTATTTGCAAATTATAGGGTCAGCAGAGCAGAAAATGAGAGTCTTTAATTAGGCAGAGCAGGTGGCTAAGAGCCATGAGGTGAATATTAGCCACATAGCTGTCCAGTGCCAAAAATCATGGATTTGACCTACAGCATGAATTTTAAGGATGAAGGTAACAGTCTCCAAATAGTCAAAGCTTGAGTGAAGTCCACGTTCTGTGTGCAGTTTACTGAATTAGGTTTATTGATCTTTAATGAGTTGGTTTACTCTTCATTTGGGTTAGGATTTACTGCTTCCAAATTATTTCCACGCTATCCATACTGTACAACCCTTTGTGCTGTGACTAAAGCAAATTCTTGACCTACCAATAGTTCTGTTTTCCCTTACTGGGTCTACTTAGCAGCATGAAGCATTACAAAATGAGACTACCTTAGGGTATAACATTCAACTCCATCTAACAGTCAAAGAAAATATTTTTAGGGCATTGGAACTCTTTTCTGTGTTATTAAAGCACACATCATTCCAAATTTATCTAAACCCATCATCTATGCTACATCAAGAGTGAGTGCTGATACAAACTGTGCTCTGGGAGGTTCTAATGAGTCAACTCAGGTCCATCAACAACAGCAAATGTGAAACTTGGAGGATTGATATTGGGGGAAGCTGTGGACAGGCAGGAGCAGGATATTTCTAACAATAACTACAACTTCTGTTCCATTTTCATGTGAACCCATAAAATTCTCTAAAGATAAGGATTATTAAAATACAAATCCAGACCTTTAAAGGCTCTTCTATTATAACAAGGCTTTGGCTTATAAAATCAAATGGTTTTGTTATTCACCATTTTAGAGTTCCTGCTGATCACCTTCACATGACTCCAGTTCTCAATTACATAGCTGTGTTACTTGTAGGCAAATAGCTCTGCAATGAATCCATGAGCAGGCCCATGCCCATGTGCTATTGCACACCAGGAAATAACCTCAAGCCTCAGTTTGCTCATCTATAACATAGGAGAAATGGTGGTTAACTGTGTCACTGAAAACTCAAGGAAAGCACTCAGGAAATGTCAATCCCATTTGTTTTGATTCACTACAACTTAAAGAGAAAAACCAGCAATTCTTCATCTTTGTCCACATTACACAGGATGACTAACAAAGAAAATATGGAACCTTTAGGAATGATGATGCTCCATTTAGAACTCATTAACACTGGAGACTTTCACCTGTCTAGAGAATTACTTAAACCCTATCTGGAATCATAATTGTTCTTCTGCATTTGAAGTCATCTAACTCAAAGAAGGTCTTCATGATTCTAGTTTGGTCCCCTAAGAGTTCAAATTCTGCTTGCTAGACCATTCTTCAGAAGAGGATACTTTGAAAAACTGATTTGCAGAGTGGACCAAATTTGTTTTAAGAAATAATATCTTTGATTTAATATGAAATAAATAATTCAGAAGTTTCACGTTATCCGGGAATTACATTGAAGTGATCAGTTGGGGATCTCTTGAACAAAAGCATCTGGCTTACTAGAGGAATGTTCCTCTGCATTTAACCCTGCTCCATTTGGAGAGGATGAGACAGCTTGTGGGAGAAAGAGAATGAATCTTGGCTGTATTCAAAGAGAGAACAAAAGCAGGCAGGCAGGTAAAGGACACAGCACCATGGAAATGACATTTAGTTTTCTTTTGAGTTCTAAAGTATTGAACATTTCAAAATCTCTATTTGAAGAAACTCAGAAATCTGTCGAGTGGGTATGAAAAATGATATAGCCTGCCACTTAGGTGCTAAAAATGTTAGCAATTATCTAGTCTAGTTGTTTTGTGTTAAGGCAAAGGTGGGCAGAAAATGTCATCCCTTCATATCCCACTTTGGTGTGAGGATCGTATATTATAAGCTCTATAAAAGCCAATAGGGACACTTACCTATAAAAGCCATTCTAACACTTACTCTTTTGTTCCTGAAAGCAGGACACAAAACTCCCCTGCAGAAAGTCCCTCCTATGAAGGGGGAAAAAGTACTATGTGTGTATATCTGTGAGTGTGTGTGTGTGTGTGTGTGTGTGTGTGTGTGTGTGTGTGTGTGCACATGCATACATGCATGCACAGAGGCAAGACTTCAACATCCTGTGTCTCCTCACTCTACACTAGTGGTTCTCAACTGTCCCAATGCTGTGACCCTTTAAGACACTTCCTCAGGTTGTGGTGACCCCTAATCAAAAAATTATTTTGTTGCTACTTCATAACTGTAATTTTGCTACTGTTATGAATCATAATGTAAATATCTGATATGCAGGATATCTGATATGTGACTCCCAAAGGGGTCATCACCCATAGTCTGAGAACCATTGCCCTATACTTCTTTTTTCAAGATAGGATCTTTACTCAACTTGAACCTTACATAAACTATCCGGCCATGAAGCCCTAGGGTTTCTCCTATATCTGCTTGGAATTACAGGAGTACTCAACCATACCTGTTTCATTTTGTTTTCATGGGTGCTGGGAATCAAACTCAAGTCCTCATGTTTACACACCTTACTGACTGAAATATCCAGCTAACCGCAGCACAGACAACCAAACCATATGTTACTTTTCTTGTGGCTGTGACAGAATGCCTGACAGAAGGAGCTTAGCAAAGTGTCTATTGTGACTCACAATTGAAAGGCACCTCCCATCGTGGTGATGAGGACACCATGGCAGGAAATGCTGTGGTAGCTTCCACATTCAGGAAGCAGAGAGCGAGCAACACCACACTCAGGCACCTTTTTGTTTTGTATTCAGTCCAGAACTTGAGCCTGGAGTGGAGACACCCACCTTATCTTCCCACCTCAACTCAGTCTAGAAACTTCCACACGGGTGTCTCCATAGGTCTGTCTCCTAGGGGATTCCAGATCTTGTCAGTTGACATTCAATGTTCACTATGATATTAAGGATAGAATTTCATATAAATGTATCTTGCAAAAGTAATTCTTGTTAAATTTTTAGCTTTACCACATAGTAACTTTTCTACAACTGCTTTTGTTCAAACATTTATATTTGAACAGTGTGTGTGTGTGTGTGTGTGTATTCCACTTCTTTTACTTGTTATTTCCTTGAGTGGGAGTTCTGTGTCATAAAATTTATCTGAAATATATTTTTATGTTTTCTATTACCTCTACTATATTATCTGTTTTTTATCAATTAATTTCTTAGTGCTAGTTCTCTTCCACAAATCCTAAGAAGGTAGAGAGATTTAAGGTTTGTTCACTTTGTTTTGGGGGTTTTTCTGTTGTTGTTGTTTGCTTTTTGCCTTTTCAACAAGGTGTTCATCTTCTATTCTTGAAACTATCCATATGTTTCTAGTTTTCTAACAAAAAGTCATGAAGACAACTAACATACTGGAAAGACTTGAACACATTCAACTCTTTATGATTTTCTTATTGCTCATCCCTTGGAAAGAATATCTTCCTCCTGCACTCTAGAAAAGCTGACGTTCAATTGGGCTTTAGGGATCCTCCTCAGTTTCAGCCTAGGACAAGTGGCACAAACCTATCCACTTGCCATATTGATTGGTTCAGGAATGGTCATGAAACTAAAGTAGAGCCAATGTAAATGCAGAATTTTTTGTTCAGCAGTTATGGAAGAGATCATGTTTTCTTGTAAATACGAGTGGAGAAATGAGAAAGGCTAGATATAGAGTGATCATGTTCAAACCACAATTTGAGAATTTGCTAGAGAGTGAAGATTAGGTATGTTATCAAGGAAAGAGGAAACAGAAACTCTTTCTTGCGCGCGCGCACACACACGCACACACACACACACACACACAGAAGGTAGTGGGGGTTGCGGGGAAGTGGGGAGGCAGGGAATGGGAGGATGATCTATTAGGAGACAGGACAGAGAAAGAATAGGACAGGGTAAAAAGCAGGGAGCCATGGATATGCTGTTAGGATCCTGCCCTCACTCCTGAACATGCGCAGCTCAGGGTCTTGCGTCTTACATCATCAGGGGGCACTGGCGACTAGGTAAACACCTTAAAAAGCCAGATGCAGACCCCACACTCTCTCTCTCCTCTCTGCTCTCTGCTCCCTGCTCTGCTCTCTTCTGCTCCCCTCTTCCCCAACCCCACCATCTTTCTCTCTCACCAAGCCTGGTCCTCTCCCCTGCCCCCTTCCCTCCTAATAAAGCTCTGAATACTGATACTGGGTTCTGTTGTGACTGTGACCTTTCCACTCAGTAACCAGTGCCACCACCAGCACCGATTATCATCCTTTCATTGGTGCCATGGACTTGGATAGGAAATTCCACTCCCTCGGGGTCCGGGGCTGAGCGTTGTTGGAAACCTATACTAAGGACCTGTGACTGACCACTACGCTTTTTTTCATACTGCTGCTGCCACCTCCACCACCACCGCGGTAATGCTTCGGGACTGTTCTTGTGACACCACGTCTCCCCCCACCACACAGGCTGCCAAGATTGGTGAGTTCCCCCACTGTTTCCTGCAACTGCAGCCTGAGCTATATTCCTCACACCGACCCCGAGGGGTCCTCGGCTGTGCTGGCATGGACTCATTCTCTCCCTTGAAGAAGGGGTCAATGCTGTCGGACCCCCGGGGGTGCTCGTGCTGCGTACACTCCCAGCCCTTACTCAGCCCTTACTCCTCTCTTGATGAAGCAGGGAGTAACCCATGCTAATTAGGTAGCAGGGAGTAACCCATGCTGGTAGGATCCTTCTCCTACCTCCGGGACACCTGAGACTGGAGTCTGATCCTGGTTTGTTATTTTATTTTTTTATTTTTTTTCTCTCGGCACTGCAGCCATGGGACTGATACCAGTAAATTTAGCTGTTTCAACCCCAATATTTCACAGCAATTATCTAACTTCTGCTAGCGAACAGGCAAATGAAAAGAGTTACTTTATCCCTAAGCTTTCTGCCGAAGCTCTGCACCCTTCTCCCTCTCCAATTCTGATTCTTTCTCTGCCATGTGCAACCACTTCTGTCTATCTGACTTCTGCTTTCTGCTCTCTGTCATTGGGTGGGCTTTAACTCACTTTAACTCCTCCCACTCAAGCTGTCCTGAGAAGCACAGAAGGGTCTGGAAGCAGGCTAGGATCCATGCAAATAAGTTTACTGTAATCAGGATGGCTCTTTAGCCAGAGACCAGTTTATATCCTGCCTCCTGGCAGGTCTTCCTAAAGCTGTCCTCAAGCCAGCAGACATCAAAAAATTCAAGGCATGGAGTAAAATCCATCTCTTGTTCCCCAGACCTCCCCAACAAAGGTCTAAAACTTCAGCATCTGGAGAGCAACACTCCTGACCCCATAGGCATAAGTTTCAGCTGTGGCATTTAAGGTGTACCAGGGGAGAGATGACAAAGCCTGAGAATATAATTACCAAGTGCTGGCACATGCTGGCTCCCAAAAGTGTGGGAGGGAAGCCGGGCGTTGGTGGTGCACGCCTTTAATCCCAGCACTTGGGAGGCAGAGCCAGGCGGATCTCTGTGAGTTCGAGGCCAGCCTGGGCTACCAAGTGAGCTCCAGGAAAGGCGCAAAGCTACACAGAGAAACCCTGTCTCGAAAAACCAAAAAA